>PVLD010009043.1:41752-79741 GCA_004027595.1 Dinomys branickii | reverse complement strand
GACTAAATTTGCATGTCTGTGTATGGGTCCATACATCTACAATTCGAAGATATCAATGGATAAATCAACAACTACTGTTGAGACCATATCACCTTGTCTATAGATTAGTTGTGATTGTACTATTTTCTATGATAATGGGTGTCTGTTTGTCAATATGTTTTTGTACTTTTATGTTTCTAAAATAAAAAAAGAAAAAGAGATAAGATGGAGCATGGAATTCTCCAAAACACCCACATATCTGGAGATTGGACTTCAAGCATTCACACTGGATGCTTCAAGGAATGTGCCCACTGAGGCACAAAATATCCAAAGAACTTTGACCACTGATGTTCACTAAGATCTTCCTACCTAATATCCCTTGCCTTCTTTCAAGCCCTACTTATAAAACAAAAAACAAAAAAGTACTCGCTTCTCTTTGCTCCATTCAGACAGCCTTATTGCCTTGTCTGCCTACAGCCAGGCACACACAATAAATTCCACATCATATTGCTTTTACATAAGCCTGATGGTCTTGGTTGGTCTCTGCCTCACACTGTTCCATGCAGCTGGCATTTCACCTGGTTTTGAAGTCTACCTATCTCACCCGAGGCACTCAGATGGGCATTTTGCATTTCCCCAGCTCTAGCTCAGTGTCACCAATGAACATGAGACACTTCCTAAAGTGCTGAGTAGATGGGCAAGGAGTGTGGATTTTCCTCAACATTTGGGATTTGTTAAATTGGTGATTGACCTTTCTCTCTTCTTACTGATGAACACAACCTTGTCATAACTTGCTGAGCTTTTCCTGAGATCACAGATGCACAATGGATTAGCTGAGCACAGAATGGAGAGGAAGCAGAATTTGGAGTCAGACAGACATAACTCTGAGGTTAACTACCTATGAAGTGAATTAATTAACCTCTCAGAGCCTCCATCTCCATCTGTAAAATGGGCACTCATCTGACTCAGAGACCTGTTTGGAAGGGTGAAAGAGACAGTGAGAAGACCTATTTCCCTCCCTCTTTCCTACTTGCGAATATCTTCTGATTCCTGGGTCCTAAACCAGACCCGAGCAATGTGAACTCTTCCTTCACTGCTCTTAGGTGCTGAGAATAAACAACTCTATGCTGAGAGACTGTGTTGGTCTTACCTTCTCACCTCGCTCTCCATCTTTCCCAGGGGGGCCTCGCAGACCAGGTGGGCCCTGAAAGAGATTATTCATGAGGTGAGGTTTTGATGGCTCGTAGTCCCCATGCAGGGGTGATCAACTCTTCTTCTAGTTCTGTCCCACCTGTCCCCCTTCCAGACTTAAATTCCCAATGTCCTTCTTCTCTCTGAGTCTGACTATATCCTGCACATCAGCACTCTTCGGCACAGGGGTGGGCTGCAGGGTTCTGACTGCCCCTGGGCTGTGAGCCCTGGGAGGGAAGGACTTCACGGAGAAGACCCCACGGAGAGTGTAGATGATCCACACAACATAGGCTCAGTGCCAAAGACCTGCTCCAGTAGTGCTGTCAGAGTCCTCAGAAGTTCACTTGGAGACAAATCTCAGGATCCCCCAGTCGGAAGATGAGAAAGAGGGTAGGCAGCTGGAGACACACTGTATACGACCGGAGCTCAGTCCTGCTGTGTGCTCTGGGAGCCCGCCTGAGACACATCGCATAGCAGCCCCACCTAAGGACACAGGGGTCAGCTGCTTGTGCACTGTGGTCTCAGGGCTGCATACGGTGCTGCTACTGGCCACTTGTCATGTGGCTGGATGGCCAGGGAGACCTTCAGGCCTAGGAAGGCAGGGATGGCTGCGTTGTACCGTGGGAAAGTGAGGCTATACAGGCAAGGCTTCTTCTGCAGCCACTCACTCCTTCACTCAGTCTCCTTGTGCTTCAGTTTTTATCTGTGTAAAACTGAGTCAATCAGAAGATCACCTGACAGGAGTGTTAGGTTCATCGCAAATGAGTTAACGTATGTGACGGAGCAAGAAGGGTGCCCAGAACATGGAGCTGCCCAGCATTTGTCCTCTAAGCTACTAGCACTGTCACCTGCACAGGCTGATGAATATACAACACAGACCTAAATGCACAATGGAGGATAAATTCTCTGTAGCCCTTGACTAGATGTTGCTGTGTGTTTTATTGAATGACTTTAAAGTCGAAATCAATTTTTATGGTGAATCATGAAGCTAGTCCACTAGCAGACACGTGGGGCTCCCACAGCAGAGAGGCGCAATCTCAGATCTCAGCATGACCTGTGGGATGGGATCTTAGTGGTGGGCAGCCGCAGCTGCTGCTGAGAATTCCTAGCCAAGGCCCTATCCAAGTAGTGAAACAGCTGGGCTTGGAATCCTGGTGTCCTCACAGCAAGTCAGAGAACTGACTTCTTTAGGTGCGGTTTGTTCTAAAGGGAACTATGATGTTGATTCTAATGTCAGTGAAAATTGCAGCCCGCCTGCAACGGCAATTCCATGTACTACCTGGAGAGAGAAAGTGTTACCTGGTGACTTAGGTCTGCTAACTTTCTCTGTAAACTTTGTCAGGACATCAGTCTCCCCACCTATGAAATTTGGAGAATGAGGCTTGTGCCGCATAACTAAGTGAAGTTAGTGGACAGTAAGGCAGGTCCACAGCCAGTTCTCCCAGTTACTCACCGCACTTCCGGGAAGGCCACTGGGACCGGGGAGCCCCGCAGCTCCAGGAGCACCCTAGTCACAGACAGAAGCAGTTCAGAATCCTAGGCCAAGTGTAACAAATACAAATGCTGGTCCTGGCCATTCCCCAAACCACTTTTGTGTGACTGGTTGGAACTGAACCAACCTGGCATCCCTCTAGGAGTCTGAGAAACCTTCACCTTTTGAGTGTTGTGACCTCCTACCCAGGGAAGCCTCAAGTGAATGGGCTTCAGGCATACAGTGGGGAGACAGGAGGCAAGGGTTCCAGCTACTACTTCAGCCCAGTCACAGAGTTGGGAGGGCAGACACTGTATCCCCAGACACATGTGAGGACTTCAGAGCAGGTTTGGCCTTAATGCTGAGCATAGGGGAGAGAAATACTGGAGAGAGAAGGAACCATTCAGAGTTGAGCTTCATAGAAGAGGTTGTGGTACAGTGAAGGTCAGCTGAGGGGCATGGGCAAGCCTTGGAAAAAGAAACACCCTGTGGGTGGTAGTGGCTGCCCACATGGGCAGGGAAAGGGCTTGAACAATGTGCAGAGAGCACTGACCCAGGCTCTGGATCAATTGCATCTTCATGGAGATGATAAGTCTGAACAGATTATGGCACATCTGCTTTTAGTCTGCATCGTGCTGAAGAGGCTGATGAATACTCACAGAGTAATGGCAAAGGGGGAAGGGTGATAATCGTGTGTGTGTGTGTGTGTGTGTGTGTGTGTGTGTGTGTGTGAGAGAGAGACACAGAGACAGAGACAGAGACAGAGACAGAAAGAGGGAGGGACAGAGAGAATGAGGGAGGGAGGGAGGGAGGGAGGGAGGGCAGGAGAAAACACGAAGGGAGGGAGAGAGGTCCCAACAAGGCAGGCAGCACACAGGGCTTACAGGATTTCCTTCTGCTCCAGGGGTCCCATGTGCACCATCTTGTCCCTTGGTGCCCTGTATAAGAAAGGAAAGGGAAGATATAAGTAGTCAGAGATGCAAGAGTCTCTGAAAAACCTGGCTCATGGGAAACAGTGGATCCATACTGAAAGCACTGGAACAGGGCCTCAAAAGGGCAGAAAATGATTTCCTGTCCCATAGCAGGAAAGTAGCATCATGCTCTGACTGCATCTGCAGCCAGCCAGGGGCCTCTGGGATTTCTGGCTGACAATTCTGTCCCATAAGCTCCCTCACACAGTGCTGAGCAGCCAGAGGGCCAAAACCCGTCCTGGAGGGACCTAGGGAAGATGCCCAAACCAGGAAACAAATAATATCAAAATGCTACTGTGACTCAGTCCCCATGAAAACCAGGGAAGCCAGTTAAAGCTGGGGAGGGAAGCAGATTTTCTGCATCTGAAAACCATTTTGGGAGCCCAGGGCCACCCTGACTACTACATGTACTGCACTCCAGATTGCACTGCACCTAAGGCAGCACTTGCAGGAAACTGGTCAGTCTTTGGTGGTGAGGCAGGGACAGCCAGATTTCCAGAAGCAAGTCTGCCAGGGCAGCTGCTTCCCAGGATTCACTGGAGGATAAAGCTCTAAGGCTCTGGGGTGCTGTTGGCCCTGCACCTTGTCGCAGCATCCCCAGCAAGCATTTTCAAAATGCCAGGTGTTAATGGTTTAGAGTTGGGAGGGCAGAGATCTGGATGTGCAAGTGGAGTCTGAAGCAACAAGTAGAGACAGCCACCTTACCGGAGGTCCAGTGGGTCCCCGAGGACCTAGTTCTCCAGGACGGCCCTGCAATGAAACAACCTGTTTATGAAGAGTTCCGCACCCTAATGCTTGGAAGACTGCATGAAATAGGTACAATATGTGGTCCCCTGAGAGAATGTCACCAGAGTCCCAAAGAACTAGAAAGGGGTCGCGCTGAGATCACCAGGGATCTGGGGCTGGATGTTGGACTCTACAAGACAGAACTGGAGGCAGCCAGCCCCTGAAGACCTGGTTTCTCCAGAGGCCTGGTGCAGAGTGGGGCTGACTGGAGCAACCTGCGGGCTGGGCACTCACCGGTTCCCCAGGCACTCCTGCGTCACCCTTCTCTCCTTTAGGCCCTTGTTCGCCCTGTTTGGTAGAAACACAGGATTCAGTCATACTGAATTGACAGTGAACATCCCCCTTCCTATAGCACACATGTCTCACCCTCAAGTGTGGCGCAAAAGCTCCCTCCAGGCCTAGGGATACGCTTGGTTCAACGCCACTCCCCAAAGGCTTTCCCTGATGACATATGATCTTTCTCCCATTCCCGAGACACTGACCTAATTGACTTATCTTTCAGATCTAAGGGCATGAATCCTTTCTTCAAGGAAGTGGAACCTCAAACCATGAAGTCCTTCTGTGAGGGACTCTTGGAGTCCAGTGTCTGTCCTTTATGGTACCTGCTAAGGTTGTAGCTTTACATTTGTGTGGTTTGACCAATGTTCCGCCAGCTTATCAATGAATAAAGATGGAGCAAAGGCCGAGAGGAAGAGGCGGCTCTGATGTCCATTTTCTTGATGGAGAGGTGGAGAGTGTGCTTTGCTAGAGGGAACCAGACCTTTGGGAATAAACTGGGAGCTGAACACTAGGCTCTGGATGGCCAGAACAGTGGGTCTAACTTGGGCTGAAGAGGAGGAAGGATAGGATGGAAAGGCAATGCCTGGATGTGCCATCCCCTGGGAGACTGGGTGCTGGATCATTTCACTCCTTGGGGCTGCAGGTGCCATAACTGGGATCCCCAACACATCTCCTAGGAAGGACAGAGGGACAGAAGATCACCATCCTACAAGCCAAGGCTGCATCAAGGCCAGGCTTCAGGGGCTCCGGTGCTTGTCTTTGGAAGGTTGAAGACACAGACAGCTTGCCAAAGAACAGTGACGACAGGTGGCCATGGTGAAAATAGTCTGAACCTTAGGCAAATACTGACTGCTTGAGGTCTTGGCTTTGCTCCATTGGCAATATCATCTCAGGCAAGTTAGTCACCCTGCTGATTTCAGCTTTCCTATCTGCAGGACACAGAGGCTGTCTCTGTCTCACAGAAGTGGAACTTCGGTGGTACACTGAAGAGCTGCCATGGGAAACTGGGTAGATCTGTGGAACTCTGCAGAAGAGGAGTGAACAACCATAATGTCCAGAAAGGTTGGATGGAATAGCCCTCCCACAAGGAGCAGACCTGGCATTGTACAAAACTGCTCAGACCCATTCAGGGTCTTTGGGTGCTCCTTCTACAGAGAGACTCACAGAAAAAATGGGATTGGCACGCGCCATGATAGAGAACAGAATTTTGCATAGGCAGGAGTTGGTGAGTAAAGGCTTTGGAGAACTGCGGATCTGAGGAAGACCCTGGGCACAGCTGTACGTAGACTCTAATATCTAGAGAGCCTGGGGTGAACTGGCTCTAAGACTTGGTGAGAAAACCAGACTTACACAGTGATAGTTTCCCACTGATTTTCCCGCCAGGCCCTGGGAAATGTTGGAGACCTTACCACAGCAGCTCAGGCTGGCCTCTATTTCCAAGCCTCTCTTGGACTCTTCTATTGGTAACCAAATGACCTCAGGCCTGTGTCTTCCCTCTGTCAACATCACCTACACAGTCCCTCTGGCAGATCTATAATCTCCTATTAAGTGAGATTGCTTTTGCCAAGTGTTTCTCAAAGCCAGGCACAGAGGAGGCTTCAACAGATGCCAACCCATTCCTTCTAGAATCTCCATGACCAAACAGCCCAGAAGGACACACCCACCCCATTCACCAAGGACAACAGTGCCCTGATTTTCAGCATATTTCCTTTCCAGAGCATTTCCTGTGGTGAAGATCTGTGAAACTCCGCCTGGCCCTCCCGTCATAAACAGTGCAACACATAGACACCAAAAGGCTCTGGGGACAGTTTATGATGACACAGTGGAAGAAGGTAGGGGAAAGGGATTGCAGAGAGACAACTGAGGGACCAGTGGGAACCCTGAGGGTTCTCAGGAAGGATACTCAAGACTGTTCTGCCCCAGCACCCAGGGGTCTGGAGGCAGCGCCTCACTGCTGAGGAACGATGAGTGATCTCGCAGTAGTTTCTGAATGTGGGAGCCTTTCTGGCTTCTTCTACCTGTGCCCCCAGGTGACATTAGCAAGCCAAACCTCATTTCTTGGATTCAGAATCCTCCTAGCAAATGCCAGGCACTGTCAAGGACATCATGGGAGGTCCACTGTAGGGTGAGAAGTGGCTGCCCTAGACCCTTCCTGAGATGTCACTTCTGAGTCACCTCCTGACTTCCAGCTTAACACTCTGCTTGCATTCTCCACTGTAATGTCCCCATGTCTGTAATGGTCACCTGTCTGTACACTGTTCCTTCAGCTGAGGGCTGGTTTCTCTCTCTAGTGTGGCATCTCCAGACCTAAGGGATCCCCACACCCTCTAATAGTCCTGCTCACTGGGCATGGGCATGGGCATGTCCATGAGCCATCCCCATGTTCCTCCTTCATTCTGCACAAGGGTTTAAGGAACGTGGGATCTTCCCCTTTCCATTCCCTACTTGTATAGGAATGCTTCAAGGTCTGGTTTCTTTCACTACCAGCACCTACATTTCTCTCCCCCTCTCAATGTGTATGTGTGTGTGTGTGTGTGTGTGTGTGTGTGTGTGTGTGTTTCTGAGGAGTGAACCCAAGGCCCTCACATTGAGCTCTGTCTCCAGACCTTGTTTATTTGATTTCAAACCAGGAGCTCACCAATTTGCCCAAACTAGGGTCAAATTTGCTGTCCTCCTTCCTTGGCATCCCAGACTGATAGAATTACAGGCGTGCACTACCATGCCTAGCTCCTTTTGACTTTGCACATTCTGCTATCTCAGATCATTCTATACTTAAAACCAGCAGCAGCTCTGGGTGCTACAGAATTAACTTTACCCAAAAAGAAGTGCGGTTTTTGCCCTTGAGTACTGGGTGAGTCCCTGGAATGTCCTTCCTAGCAGATAGTGGTTTCCACCTAGAATCCCAGCTGTCTGGCCCATTGGCAGGAAGGGATGAGAATCGGAACCATCCCAGCCTGTATTTCCATCCACACTGCACATCACCCCCAGGCTGAGGGCACCAGCCGTACCAGAGTGGCACCACTACTTACAGGTATTCTTGGGTGTGGTGTGAACAGGGAAGTCTGAAATGGAAATCATAGAAATGAAAACCAGTACAGTCTGACACGGAATTTGCAAAACCTGTGACCTTTGAGAAAATCACCAAGGGATGGAACAACCCCAAAGGTGTTCATAAATGATCAGTAGTTTTAACTAGGACCATAACTTTCTTTAAGGTCCCTGAGCATTTATTAGGGCAAGAATGCATAGTAGTTCCACGAAGGGGCACAGGGGTCTCATGGTCTGAGCTCCAACCCCTAAATGACCTTGGACAGCTTGCTAGGTGTCTTGCCTTCTCCAACCTCAACACCTCTGCAAATGCTGTTCCTCACACCAGGAAGATATTATTTTCCCTTTAGTTAACTATAGCCCACCCTTCAAGCCTCTTTAAATGTTATGCTCAAAGTTCATCCTCCACTCAAATATAAATCAAATAAACTAGGTTCCCATCATTCTCTGTTTCTTTACCTTGTTCTATTGCTGGAGCTCATGTATTATAATTTATAACATGTATTTATCTTGGTCACTATATGCTTAGAGTTCCTCTCCCTTATGAGGTTATCAACTATATCAGGTCTGAGGCATGGCAATGCCTGGAACACAGGGACCTAAAGGATAAACCTGATCAAATAAAAGGATATCATGAAGGTTGGTCCCAAAACACAGTAATTCAGAGAGAAGGGAAGGCAAGAGTGGCTGCCTATACTTTTCCATTCATGTCCCTAGGCCTGGTCTCTCCTCCAGAAGAAATCGTTGTTTTATAAGCTAGAACAGTTTTAGATCCTTTTCTATGTGTTTCCACACAATTATGAATACATAGATCTACAAAGTATTTGCAAAAAGTATAGAAAAAATGTACTTGATTTATAGTTATTTATAGTGATGCATGCTTATTAACTCATGATTCCTCACAGTAACTAGGAGAGGGAGATGATCTGTCCCTGCCCCACTTTATGGCTTTGTGGATAAGACAAGTGGAGGACAGAGCAGCGAGCCCCTCCCAAAGCCCAAGCATCTGCAGGATGCGGGGTCAGAACCTGACATTTACGTGGTGGGCTTCCTGAGATCCTAATCTCTGAGTACACAAAGATCTACAAATTTATTCTGTCAACTTCATCCTGTACCACTTGATTTGTATATTTATATATTTTCAAGATTATATATAGTATGTGTATTTCTTTATAAAACAGGATGCTATGATAGAGATGTATTATCATTTAGTTAATTCCATGCCTATAGTCATGTGGATGTTTCCATAATTTTCCATCATTATAGGAGATACTGCAACAGATCTACTTCTGATTCTGATTTTTCTGATGCTAAGATTCTTCCAACATTTTTATGAGAGCTTGTTTGGAGGTTCTAGGAGGGGAGCACAGCTACTCATATACCCTTGGCTGAGGAATGGTCCTACTCTATTAAGGGTGGTCGGTCTCTTCAACCTAGCACACAGCTTCAGAGGGACACACATGGAGCATTGAGGGAGGAAGGGGACACCTGCCTAGCCAGTCAGATCAGCCAAATCAACCCTGGCAATCAATGGGGTGACAGATGTTGCACCCAGATCACACTCACATCCTCTTCCAACATTTTTATGGAAAGATTGAGTGTCATTTTGATGGAGCATGAGTGCAAGAATACAGAATAATGATGTAACTTTGATAAAAGCTACAGAGTAGACTATTTGCTACATTGAAAACAGGCTTTCCTAGTATCCTCTCCTGCTGTCATGAATTGTGTCCAGATGTCCCGCAAAGCCTCATGCAGGCATATATGGGTGGTTTGGAGAGGTGGCTTGATCTGCAGCATGATTCTGGGATTGATTCATGGTGCACTGCTAGGATTAAGGGCACCAGGATTAAGTATGTGAGACATAAGAGATAGAAGGAGCTTTGGTCATCCTTTGCTGCTTTCCTACCTTCTATGATGAACTGTCTGTCCTCTGTGATGCCACCCTGACTTGGAGCCTTTTGATTGTGGACTGAAACCACCACAGGCTGTGAACTCAATAAAACTTTTCTCCTTTAAGTTTGAGTGTGGAGCATTTTGTCTCAAAAGTGAGAAATGTCTTTGGTACCAGAGTAGTGAGGTCATTGTTGTGACTGTACCTGGCCATGTAGTTTAGGAGACTTTGGACCTGGCTTGTGGGAAGAGGAAGGGTTAATAAAGGTGATGCCAGCTGAAGAAGTTGAGCTTGAATGCCTTAGGCTGTGGCTGATGGAACATTCTGGTCAGAGCTTAGAAGACCAATAAAGACCAAGCTCAGGAGATTTTTCCGGGAAAGACTACACTGGCTGTTGCACTCAAGACCACATCTGTGATGCCTTGGCAGAAAGTTTGTCTGAATTTTGCTTATATCCAGAGACTTTGCCTGAGACTGAGATTAAGGGTGGCAGACTAATTAATCTGGCAGAAGAAATTTCAAGGCAGTCTAATGTTCAAGCAGTGCCATAGTTACTGTTGGAGCTTTTAGTCAGATTTATGTTGAGAATCAAGTCCAAAAGAATGACTTAAAACATTTTGAGTTAGGCCAGAAAGGACACTCCAGTGAACTTCCAGCCTGTAAGGATGGAATAGAGGAGAAATTTTTTATCTCAAAAACTAGCAAGAAAAGCCAAGTGTGCTGGAATAAGACAACAGAAAAAATGGCCTTAGGATATCACTAGAAGTAACAGGACTCCATCCTTGCAGCCTTACAGATGCAAAGGTGAAAAATTTTGCTTTGAAAAGAAATCCTCAGATCAGCATGTTCCAGAATGGTAGGGCCTAGGAAAGTTGTTCCTTGGAATTTGGTTCATATGCCATTGACCCCTATACCCAAGAGAGAAGAAAGTGTGGCTACTATTCCAGATGGCAACAGAACTTGGTGTCATCCACATGGTGCTGGTTTTAGGTGCACGCAGAATGCAAGAGATGTGGGGTTAGGAAGGCTTTGACCCAGATTTCAGAAGAGACTTGGGAGGCCCTGAGGAGCAGTGTGTGAAACTGTGAGTATGAAGCCAAATGTGTAGTGGAGACTCCAGAAGTTTGGAGGAGCCAGGAATGTGGGTCCTCTGAGGAAAACTGCAAGGAGGGAGCAGAGCCAATCTAAGAGAGAAGCTGTGAGAGCTACAACCACCAGAATTGACAGGGGCGGAGCCATCCTTTGGAGTTCACAACTTGCCACAGATTGTTGGGGAATGCTGGAAGTGGAACTGTGGGATTTAATGTTTGCCTTGCTGGGTTTTGGCATATCTTTTTTCCCATTCCTTGCTATCCCCACCTTCAACTTCTGGAATGAAAATGTTTATCTTGTACCATTCCTTTTATTTGTGTAGCAGCCGGCAGCTAAGAGTTACCTTAAATCTCAGAGGACACTGGACTTAAACTTTTCAGCAATGCTGAAACTATTAGAACTTTTGCAACTCATCAAGATGGACTAAATGCCTTTTGCATAAAGGAATGTGCATGAGTCTTTTGGGCTTGGGCAGAATATTATGGCTCGTGCCTACATGTACCCCCAAAATCTCATGCAGTCACAGATGGGGCTTTTTCAGAGGTGGCTGGATCTAGAATGTGTGATGCAGGGATTGATTCATGGTACAATGCATTAGGGCATTAGGATTAAGGGTGCAAGTACTACCCACGATAAGTAGCCTGGATAGGATATAAGGCATAGTAAGAACTGCGGTCAATCCCTTGTTGCTTTGCTGCTTTCTGCCCATCATGAACAGTTTCTCCTTTCCCTTGCCATCCTGCCTTGGAGCAGCCGATTATGGTCTCAAACCTCTGCAAACTGTAAACTAAATAAACCATTCCTCTTTTAACTTTGTGCATTGGGTATTTTGTCTCAGGAACAAGAAAATTAGCAGCCAGGTCATCCCCAAATTTGGTCAGTAGTCAATCAATCCCTTATGTACTCACCCATTCAGGACTAGCACACAAAGCCCTGAAACTAATGCTCAAAACAGAGAATTTCAATACTAGGCACAAACATTAAGTTTTTAAAAATCAAAACACGGGGCTGGAGGTACAGCTCAGTGGGCTAAGTGCTTGCCGCTGAGCACTAGGGCCCTGAGTTCGATCCCCGGTCCCGGAAAAAAAAAAAAAAAAAAAAAAAAAAAAAAAATCAAAACACAACTCCAGTACAGAATTTTGGGGAGTATGATAAATAATATTAATAGTAGTTGTTTCATATTTCTCCTGTGCCACAAAATCTGCTAAATGCTTTGCATTCTTCAGTTAATTTTCACTAGGAATGTACAGATAGTTGTATATTTTTTCTGTCACGTGAGAAAACTTACTTTTGGAGGAAGTAAATAACACATCTGAGATCACTATACTGGTGAGTGGCAGAGCTGCCAGCCCATTTCTTCTACCTATTCCCTTGCCCTCAGGCCTTGCCTTGCTGATGCGCAGCAGAAACTCCTAATACCAGCCTGATACATGCAGATAGTGGAAGATGAGTCCTAGTCTTGGGTCTCAGTATTATGTTGTTACCATGAACACAGGGCTTCTTACTTCTGGACCTCAATTTCCCCATCTGGAACAGATGAGTATGTCATCTCAGTATTTATCTCATGCTCTAATAAAGAGTAATTGTGCCTTTGTTGAATAAAATGAATCAACAAGCATAGAGTCGTTCTGAGAGAAGTTTCCAGAGTTTTGGATTTTGTGACCTACAAGTGGATCTAGCTATTGGCAAACTCTATCAAGGATACTTTATAACTACATGGTGTGTGTATAAGGGGATCCCAATGCCTTAGGAATTTAGAGATGGAGAAAAGAGTGGAAGCAGAGTAACTTACAGTGCCAGGTAACCCAGGGGGGCCTACTGGACCAGCTTCACCCTAAGTGGAGGCAAGAGAAATGAATAACCATTAATGTTCTTGACAAGTCCAGCTATGCTAGCACAGGTCTGATGAGGCCACTTCTCCCCAGACAACAGGAGCATCCTCACCACACATACCATGATTGGTAGACAAGAAGACAGGCAGACAAAAACATGAATGAACTATAAATTACAAAATATTTCAGACATATAAACAGCAGCTTCGAGAAGCATCTACACTGATCTGTATAGCTATAAATTATTTCAACCACTATCTACTGCCCCACCAAATATATGGTAATGACATTCTCTGTTAAGCATCTCCCTTTTGATGACATCAACACATTTTTCCTCAGATTGTGACCACAGCTTGTGCCAAATGTGCCACAGAAAACATTCTCACATGTGCCCTTAAGCATGATAACCACAATGAGGTCCAGCTTCCTTACAGATGCCCAGCCCTGCCTGCCCCACACTCTGAGAAGAATCAGACATTTCTCAAAACAAACAGTATTATTCCCGTAAACAAAATGACAGTGGGAGCTGAATCACCTGTGTTCAAAACCCAGCTCTACCGTCTGACAAGTGAGTTCACCTCTTTTGGTTTGTTTCCTCTTTGCAAATCGTAAAGATAGTAACACACGCAGCTCTCAGCATTGGGTATGGATAGAGGTGACTAGCGACACGTCACTGAGGACACTGGGTCATGGGGATGTCCGCTGCAGGAGAAAGGGCAGCACCAGCTGTCCCTTGTGAGTACACACAGTCCTCAAAGCCTGTCACATCACAAGTGCCATGTGAGGCCAGCAGACAGGGTGTACATGACAGATGCTCCTAGACCCAGCCTAGGACTAGGCCTATGGCAGCCCTTCTACATCTGGTTATCAGATGGAAAAACTTAGCAAGGGACAAGGTCACCCTTAGTAAATAGCAGTGACACAGTAATGAAAATTGCTGCTGTATCGTTTTCTACAATTACTTCTGTTGTCACATAGCATTTGCTTCCATGCGCTCACTTATGTATGTACTCATTTCACCTTTGCAGACATGCCTATAAGGCTTTTACATATCCCCATTTCACAGATGAAACTGAGGCAAAAAGTCTCCACCTTCCCAATCTGCACACTACTAGCCAATGGCTGAGCCTGATTTTAAACTCGAAAACCATGCTCTTAACCAAGACTGAACATCCAGAAGTTCAGGAAGAAAAGCACTTTCTTAAATCACCAGGTAGTATCTAATTTTACCCCATGTTCTTCCTGACATGGTTGGAATTACCCTCCAGAGCTGATCTCACTTACACCCATCTGTTCCCCATTAAAGAGCTCAAGTATCAAAGCTGAGGGTTTCCTAGTGGGGCACAGGAATAAAAAGATGCAAGCAGGAGGAGGGTGAGAGGATAATTATTGTCTCCAGCCAGAGGACACAAGGCTGTCTTTGGAAATAGCTCCTGCGTGTATCCTCAGAGATGCATGGAGTGAGGGAATGGTGGGCTGCATGGGGTAGACTAATAGAACTCTGGTTTTGAGTAAGACACTGGGACAAAAGACCTGTGCAGGGTTGGGAATATTGCTCAGTGGAATAAGCAGCTGCCTGGCATGCACAAGGTCCTGAGTTCAATTCCCAGTACCAAAAAAAAGCTGGACAGAAGACCTGTGCATTTGGGGGTAAATTTCACAGGCCTGGGTTCCAACCCTTTCATGTTTAGTTCTTGGTTGCCCCAGTTAGAAAGAACAGCACCATCCCCACTTTCCAGTCCAGTGTGCAGGGTGAAAAGACTTGTCTTCAGGGGCAGGGTACAACCAATGGAGAGAAAGGTAGAGGCAGGAACATGCAAAGCACAGTCAGAAAAAGAAAGTGTTGTCTTCACATCTTGTTGCAATTTTGTCAAAAATTGCCTCTTGTTACCAATCTCTGAAGGAACACAGAGGCGATCCGTGTATTTGGAACCCAGAACGTGATTCTGCTAAAGTAAGCAGAGGAGTTTGGGGGTCCTTTTAAGGCCCTGCATTCTGGAAGTGAATTTTTCAAATGGAAACTGCATTTTTGAAAAGTCCACCAAGGTAGCAGGTCAGATGCTGTTCATGTCGATCAGCATTCCTGGAGCCAAGGAAGGAAGGAGAAGGAAGAAACACTGGAAATTGGAGCGGAGAAAGTGCAAATTTGGGAGACCGAACACCTGGCAGGAGGAGGCTGAATGCAAAGCTCTCTGTGTGTGAATAGCACAGTGCTCAGGCCCCAAGGGTGAGACCCAGGATGCAGCACAGTGCTTCTGAGAGGCAGAGCCCCAGATCTAGGGCAAGGAGCAGATCCTGATTGTGCATACATCCATGGACAAGCAATTTAGTTTTTCTGGATCTCAGTTTCTACATCACTGAAATGCGGCCACTGTTGACAATAGCGGCCTATCCCAGATTCATCCTGAGGATTACCTAGGTTCCTATGTGGTCAGTGCTTAGAACTATCCGGCACAGAATCTATGAAGACCTCAGAGGAAAGTGTCAGTGGAATTTCTTCTAAGTTGGCAGCTACAGCATAGATAGTGTATGACAGCTAAGCTTCACTGTCAACTTGACTTCCTAGTTGGGCAGTGATGGGAAGCCTTTTAGAGCTGTCACTGGTAACAAACAGCCACTGTGGCATGCATGTCATAGGTTCTCCACCACTGGTCTAGGGGATTAATAAAGCACACTTCTGGGTAGGTGTGGGTCATAGGGGCATGACGTTGAAGTATATATTTAGTCCCTGGCCCCTTCCTTTTGTGCAGGCACTCCTCTTTTGCTATGCTTCTGGCCACCAAGATTGAGCTTTCCTCTGCTACACCTCTGCCATGGTATTTCTGCTTGAAGCCATTCAGCCATGGACTGAATCCTCTAAATCATGAGCCAAATAAATCTCTCCCTCTTTAAGTTGTGCGTACCTGGTATTCTGTTCCAGCAATGACAAAACTGAATAACACTAAGCCTATAAGATATATAGCAGGCAAATAATGATGGTGGCCTGGACCACCCTTCTGATGACTAGCATAGTGCACTTTCTATTACACTGCAGGCAAACACACAGACACAATCACATAGATAGTGTGTGTGTGTGTGTGTGTGTGTGTGTGTGTGTGTGTGTTTATGTTTCTAGAGGATTAAGGGCATACAGTATCTGATCAGAAGCCAAGCATGAGACAGTAAGAAAAAGCAGCTTGTAGAGCATTTGTTCACGGTAAAATTATCAATTCTTTCCATCTCCACCTCTTTGAAGTCTAAGATTTGGTGGGCCTGGCACAAGTCTTGCTCACTGTCATTTTACTAGTCACAGCCTAGCAGAGTAAATGATCTGTAGTCTGCTGAATAGTGAGAGTGAGCGAAACATCTGTGACTGTCTTGGGCTGGCAGGGTTATGGATGCTTCCTTCCAAGTTCAGATTCTAGTTGGAAGGACAGGAGTCACTGGGGCTGAAATCACATCCTGGCTGCTTGGGCTCATATCTGTCCTTTTAGTTCTGCCAAGTCAGGGTAGTCACTGCACCTCTCTGCACTTTAGTTCTTTCATTCAAACTCTTCCGACTCTGCCTTAGTTATTTTCTCTCACTGCTGAGACAAAATATCAGATGCCCAAAGTTAGGAAGGAAGGGTTTACTTAGCTCACACTTTGTAGAGCCATAATTGGCTTGCTCCAGGGTGGGGTAGTTTCACAGAGAAGAGTTCATGGCGGGCAGAAGACAACAAAATCAACAACTAAACCCAAATGGCATCTTTCTGGCCTTTTATAATCTACCTAGGCTGCTATGATTAGGGAGGTGCAGGAGCAATCAGTGAACTGATCACATATCCTTGATTCCAGCAGGACACACTCTAGATTCAGCCACCGCTGAAAAAATCCCTGTCCATATGAGGCTTTTCAGGGACATCAACTACAGACACAGGTGCTCCGCCCTGAAACTTTGGGTCAGGGAGGAGCTCGGTCCACAAAGGAGCATCTGAGCAGCCTTCTGAGTGGAACTCTTGGCAGAAAGCTTAAGGGGTATTTTCCCACAGAGGGGGAGCCACTGGAATACCATTTGCAGCAGAGCTTTGCTGGGTGAGCTGCCTGGGTAATTTGTAGCACAATACTTTTAATCTGACATCCAAAACAACAAGACAGAGGAGCAAAACGCAGTCTCAGAACTCAACCCCACCCAGAACAAGTCCAGGAAACAATGATATAGGAGAACTAGGAAGCCACATACCTGCAGTTTCTGAAATGATTGCATCTGAAGTAAAGAAACAACTCCATGAGGCCATAGAAGAGATTAAATCTGAAATAATCTCTCAGGAAAAAAATAAAATGAAAATAATAATGGAAGAAATGCTCTGCACATATAGAGATGAAACGGATAAAAGAATAGAAGAACATGGGAAACAAATGGAAATGTTATATGAGCTATTTAGGAATGAATTAGAATGAATGAAATAGACTCAAAGAGATTGCCAGGAAATGAAAACTTCCACTGAAAGCTTGCAAAATCACCTCAATGAAGCCGAAGATAGAATTTCAGATCTTGAAGACAGTATTGCAACTAGCAACCATCAAAGGAAGGATCTCATAAAGTCATCAAGGATCCAGGAAAAATCAATCCAACAGCTGCAAGATGAGGCAAAAAGAAATAATATCCAAATAATAGGAATCAATGAAACAGCAGGAAGCACCACAAATGATGTAAAAAGATTATTTGCAGAAAAAATAGCAGAAAATTTCCCAAATATGGTAAGAGATACTGAAGTGCAGTTAATTGAGGTATACAGAACCCCAATGAGCCATAACCCAAACAAAATCACACCCGGACATATAATAGTCAAGATCCCAGACATCCAGCAAAAGAACACAATATTAAAAGCTGCTAGAGAAAAGAAACAGATCACCTATAAAGGAAAGCCCATCAGAATCACAGCAGACTTCTCAACAGAAACCATGAAACCAAGAAGAGCTTGGAGCAAGGTATTGCAGATTCTGAGACAAAACAGTTTCCAACCCAGACTGATGTATCCTACAAAACTATCCTTCAAATTCAGTGGAGAAATAGATTTCCACGACAAAGAACAAGTGAAGAACTTCATGAGTGCCAAACCAATGTAACAAAAAGTACTAAAAGATATTCTAGAGAGAGAAAAAAGTGATCACAATCTCAAGAACAACAGTAGAAAGGAACCCTCAAAGAGAACAAGCAAGTAAAGCATTAGCAAAAGTATGAAAGCAACAACAAGTAAATAGTATGACAAGAATAAGCCGACATATAATCATTATAACCATTACTGTAAATGGCCTCAATTCACCAGTCAAAAGAAACAGATTGGCAGAGTGGATTAAGAAACAAAACCCAACGATATGCTGTATACAGGAAACACGTTTGACTCAAAAGGAAATCCACAGGCTGAGAGTTGAAGGATAGAAAACAACTCTCCGGGCTGGGGATATAGCTCAGTGGAATAAGCACTTGCCTAGCAAGCGCAGGGTCCTGAGTTCGATCCCCAGTACCACAAAAAAATAAAAAAAAGAAAGAAAGAAAACAATTCTCCATGCAACAGGTTCCCAGAAAAAGCAGGGGTAGCTATTATGTTTGCAGACAATATAAACTTAAACCAAAAATGATCAGAAGAGATAAAGAAGGCCACTACATACTAGCTAGGGTAAAGCTGCAAGAAGAACACATAACAACCCTAAACATTTATGCACCCAATACTGGAGCACCAAACTTTATAAGTCAAATCTTAAGAAACATGAAGAACCAAATAATTAATGACACTATTGTAATAGGGGACCTAAGCATCTCTCTGACACAGAGACAGGTCAGCTGGACAAAAACTCAGCAAAGAAATAACAGACCTGAATGAAAAGTGTGAACAAATGGACTTAGCAGATGTATATAGAGTGTTCCACCCCACAACATCAGAATACACATTTTTCTCAGCTGCACATGGGTCTTTCTCTAAAATAGACCACACTAAATAATAGCTAAATTGTGGAAGCAACCCAAACGTCCATCCACAGAAGACTGGATAAAAAAAACTGTGGCACTTTTATATAATGGAATATTACTCAGCTATAAAGAGGGACAGATTTGGGGCTTTTGTAGGCAAATAGTCACAATTAGACACTATACTCATAAGTGAAATAAATCAGAGGTACATATGCAAGCAATGTATTGTATCACTAGTGTAAGAACCTGAAAGTGGGAATATAAATTAGGAGGTATGAAGGGAATCTGCTCAAAAGTAAAGAACAGATGGGATAAGGGAAAAGGAAGAAAGGGGCAAATATATATGTATGGATGGATGGATGGATGGATGTGCGGGATGGCTAACATGGTTCCACTATTGTCTTATGTCACTTTATGGTAAGGAATAGTTGATGGTTGGTTGTTTGATCAGTCTTATATGTCTGTATGTGTTTTTCCTGAGCATAAACTTTGAAGCTATTAATATGTAATACAACAACCATTGTGATTCCCTGTCACTTTGTCTATAATTCAGTTTTGATTGTGCTGTTCTTGTGCTACTTTTGTCTCCTTGTTAACGTTTTCCTCTCTTTTTGTTGTTCTTTTTCTTTTATACTTTAAAAAATAAGAAAATAACAAAAATAAAACTATAGACACAAACTACAACAGGCTTATATCTAGATGTTCCCCCAAAGCCTCATGCAGTCATAGGTGGGGAAATGTGAAGGTGGCTGAATTTATGGTGTGCGAATGTGGATGAAGGTGTGATACTGGCATTCAGTGGATAGATATGGGTGGCATCAATCAATAAGCCTATAGCCTGGATGGAATATGAAGGGAGACAGAGAAGGCAGGCTGCTGCTGCTGCTGCTGCTGCTGCTGCTGCTGCTGTGGTTGTACCTGCTGTGGCTGAGGCTGCTTGTCTGCTAATGCCGGCTGACTGCTCCCCAATGTCCCTCTGCCACACACCCCTACCTTGGTGTCAGCTGATTATCCATGAAACCTCTACAAACTGTGATCTGAAATAAAGCTTTCCTCATTTAACTTTGGGGATCATGTATTTTGTCTTAGCAATGAGAAAAGTAACCAAGACAAGTACAAAGGGGATTTAAATGGAAATGACCTTATAGCTCATTGATTACCAATAAGACATGGAAACATCAAGAAAGTCCAACTTGCAGAAGGACCAATCATACTGAAACTCTGCCTTCTGTACACCAGCTCAGCAAAGGCTCACTTGGATGCATGCCATTCCAGCAGATGTGATCAGAGCCAACTAGTTGATGCATATCTGACATCAGCAGCAGCCTCATTTACATGCCAGCCAATCAATGGCTTCCCTTTTAACAAAAGCCAACAGACCCTGGTATGACTCTACACACTGACTCTAGTCTAAAGGCACCCATGACAAAATTTACACCACAAGCAAGTGACCCTCAGGAATTCAGGTACTGTAGCAAAATTAGTCTAAATCCCTTGCCAAGTGAGTCTCTAAAACTCATGCTCTACAGTTTTTTGTGGGACTTTGGCACAAGACAAATAGATGAAGTGCCTGCCAAGCAGCCCTGCCCTGCCTACTTGCTGGGATTCCACCAACAGTTCCCTTTGAAGACATTGTCATCATGGGCTCAAGTCCTGAGAGGTGAATTTGTAGCTTTGGGCCTTCATCGAGGCCTCTGTAAGCTTTGGCCCTTTTCATCTATAGAGTGTTCTTGTCTTCTGTTTGTCACATCATGTCCTCTCCTGCACTTTTCTCCTCTTGCCTGCTGCCCTAGGAGGTGACATCAATGATTTCACTAACCTTGCCCTCTGGCATGCAGTAGTTTTCAAGAAAATCAGGAGTAAGGGGAAGGAGAGGGTGAGAACCTGAAGTCACCAGGACACAGGCCAACCACATCTGTTTCTCTTCCCAGAGCCAGGATGACTGTCAGGCCCCTTCCTCCAGGGCCACAGGCTCCCTCTTCTCACCCTTTCTGGGCTCTTGCTATTTCTTTCCCTGGGATGTGTCACCCCCTCTGATTGGTTTCTCTTAGCATTATCCAGACATGTGTCAATCCTTTCACTAAATTCTCGCCAACCATGTGTCTTGAGGGTGTTGCTCTGATAGATACAGTATCTTCTGCAGAGACTGCTGGGAAACAATGCGAAGGATACCCACTATGCACTGCAGAGCACGTGGTAGGCTCAGCAAAGGCAATTATGTCCCTTGACTAAAACAGACTCCACTCTGATTCCAAGACTAGCCCTGCGGCCAATGCCGCAAGCACTGACATGCATGGTCACATATGACGTACAGGAAGGGGACAAGAACTGGGGCACATGGGGATTGCCTCATGGCAAATTCTTCACCCTCTTGCAGCCTCCTCTACCCTCAACAAAACCAGCTCACCCGCTTTTACTAAAGTTGTACTAGATTAAGTGCAAAAGTCTAAAATCAAACAAACCAAACACAGTGCGTGGCCTGTCAGCAGTGCTCAAGCAATGAATTCTCAAGCACTACAGGCACAAAGGAGGGGTGGGTGGATGCCTGAACGGATATAGCATCCCCGATTCTACTAGCTTCTTTTAAAGTTTCCTACAAATTCCAAGTAAGGTTTACATCTAACTGAAAACTCCTCAACAATGTACTTTTGAATCACGAGAATACATTTCACAAAAAAATGCCTCTTTGGGACACAGCAGCCAGGGATAAGGAATGATCAGGGTGAGAGTAAGCAGCTCCTACCTTTTCACCTCGGTCACCTTTCAGTCCAGGAAGTCCCAGTTCACCTTTTTCTCCCTGTAAGGAGATACATGATATGAAGACCTTAGAACCCAACTGAGTTTAATTCCTGCCCGCTCAAGGTAAGAGCAGTATGACCTTAGTGTATCTCCCTTCCTTCTCTCCCTCCCTCCCTCTCTCTCTTTCTCGGTCCCTCCTTCTCTCTCTCTCCTACTCTTCCCGCCCCCCTGGCTCACTCTCACTCTAACTCGCCCTTGCCTCATCAGTAGAAAGGCCAGGCCAAACCCTGACTCAGAGGAGGCCCCACCAGTATGTATGCAGCACTGGGCCCTCCACTAGGATGCTGGGGAGGTGTCTCCCATGCCCATTCCATCAGTTCAGTCTGAAGATGCTCTGCCCCTGCCACAGCCATCGTGGTCCTTGAGTACAGCTCGTAGACTCCGGTACTGCACCTTCTACTCCCTCACCTTTCTCTCACCAACATGGAAACGACTCTGTTCATCCCCCTCAAGGGAGTACGACTTCAGAGGGGTTGCTTCCCACGGGGACCAGCTGAGTGACCTCAGCGGCAAGAGGCCGCTACACTTACCTGGTCTCCCTTCTCTCCTCTCACACCGGGGAAGCCTGGAGCACCTGGGAGGCCAGTTTCTCCCTGTGAGAACAAAATGGCAGCTCTGTCCACTAGGCACCCATGGGAGACCTCTCTTGTGGGACAGGCTGTGGGCAATGTGCTCTTTAGTTCCTCTCCCACCCTGTGAAGGCTCTGGGCTCAGTGGAGGTCAAACACAAAACACAGCAGTGGAGAAAGGGGAAATGTGTCCATTGAGGAACCTCAGCTCCTTCCCACTTGGGCTACTGCTTCCTCCAGGAACCTTGCTCCAGCTCTCTGAGTATCTAACTCCTCTTGTTCTTTAAGGCTCAAACAAAATGCCACTTTAGTGTTTATATCTGGATGTCCCCCACAAACCCATATGCAAAGATGGGGCCTGTGAAGGGTGACTGACTCATGGAGCCACTATAGCTAAACATGATGTTAAGGGGTGAGGCCTGCTTGAAAAAGTAGGCCACTGGGGGAGTGGCCTGGTCGGAGGTGTCTCCTGCCCCACTGGCCTTCTCCCTCTGCTGTCTGGCTGCTGTGACATGAGCAGCTTTTCCTCTACCAGACCCCTCTTCCAGGCTGTCCTGCACTAGAGCAGGCTATGCATGACTGAAACATGATCCAAAATAGATCTCTCCTCCTTTAATCCATAGGTGTCAGATATTTTATCCCAAGGGCAAAAGGTGACCAAGATATAACTCTTAACCATCTTTTCTGACATTCCCCAATCTCGAAAAGGCTTGTCCCATGTCCCTCACTGACACTGCATGCCACCATGCATTATAACCCATCCAATTGTTCCCCAGTGTCCAGTTCATCTTCATTTGTGGCTGTGACCCTAAAACCCAACATAGCTATGCATACACTGGACATGCTTGAAATTATTGAATAAATAAACACATGCATGAACAGACTCTAGTGAGCTCCAAAGACATGCTTAATTCTCTTTGGCATCTGAAGAATTTATATGACCTATGATACAACAATGAATGGATCAATTAAATGAAGAGCAGGGTGTATGAATGAAGCATGAACGATCAGACCTTGTCGCCAGGCTGGCCTGCGAGGCCCTGCTCCCCAGCTTCACCCTAGAGAGAGAATACCAGACACTCCATTATCTTGCATACACATTTCAGATATGGCTTTATGTCCCACTTGGGCTCAGACACCCACAGCCCCTGGAAGCTACAACTGCAATTCTCAAATGCAGAGCGCAGTTAAGGGCCTAAGGGCCAGGAGCTGTGCAAACCCAGAATTGGGTATTTCTAGAGAGAGGGCTTCCATGCTGCCTCATACTCTCTCACTTTAGCTCAAAGAAACAATCCTGAAATTGCCCTACCAGAGTTTAACCAAGGTGCATGCATACATCTGTAGCCTAAACTCTTGAAAATAATAATGAACCGAAGTCTCCAAGTACTAGATCAACCCCATTTCTGAGTTTTGAGTCATATTTGGATAACATAGACTCCATGCTGGTTCCAACAATGAAGCGGGGCTTACTGAAGAACTTGTCCACATGACTGGTGTCTCTTGATTGCTGTTCAGTCTCTTCACAAACAGAGGCTGCCCTAAGGTGTGCATTTCCTGTCTCCTTTCCCATGGAGTAGAACAATAAGTAATAGATGGACTTCCTATTAAACGCCAGAGCTTACATTAGCTTGCCTGCCTCCAGAGGCGCACACTGGCTCTTGTCCCTTGCAAATTTTGTTCTCATCCACTAGGTTCCTACTGTGATAAGAATGTTCCCCCAAAAATTATTTTTTATTTTCTTTTTATTTTTATGAGGACATGTTTTCAGTGCATAACGATTGCATTCATCATGGAGAACTGGTACCTGCACATAACAAAACTTAATTCTTCTTACATCCCCTGCTCTTCCCCTACCTCCATCTCTCTCTCTTTCAAAAATTCTTAGACTGAAACAGAACCTTCGGAGTGCTTGTCTTAGTTACTTTTCTCTTGTTGCTGAGACAAAATACAGGACACCCAAAATTAAGGGAGGAAAGGTTTATTTAGCTTACAGTTTATAGAGACTTCAATCCAGAAGGGCAACAGTTTATGGCAGCAGAAGACAGCAAAAGCAACAAGAGCAAAACAGGAGGAAGCAAGCCTCTTTTCCTCCCTTATATTGTATGCAGGCTCCCCGACCTATGGTAGGTATAATGCTCACAGCCCAATCCCAGCACTAGACAATGAGCCAATCACAAACTTTAAATCTTGCCACCTCTGAAAAGCCTGCCCCCCCCATGACTGCATGAGCTTTGAGGGGACATCGAGACACAAACCCTAACAGTAGTGATATCAAGAGGTAGGGCCTTTGGGAAGTGATTTGGCAGAAGCTTCATAAATTGGATTAATTCCCTTACAAAACAGAATCGAGGGAGCCTTTTGGCCTTCTCTCATGTGAGGATGCAGTTAGAAGGCACCATCTGTGAAGCACAGCCCTTACCTGAAACTGAATCTACTGGCACCTTGACCTTAGGCTTCCTAAACCCCAGACTGTGAGCAATATATTCTGTTGTTTACAAAGTATTTGTAACAACCAGAGACATGTCCTACTTGCATTTTGTGACCAGGCTGACATGGAAGACCTGGGAAGAGAGGGTTCTATCCCCACCCCAAAGCACCAGGGTGCTGTGCCACTGGCCCCTTGTAAATCACTGACAAAAGCAACGTAGGGGTATACTCTCTAACTGGCCACGTGTCTTGAAAACCATTAACTTTCTGAGTAGCAATTTCTCTCTGACATCCAGTATGCTATTTAGAAAGTCTTCAGCGGGCCTTTCCACAAGGAAATGGGCTTTCAAATGAGGCAGTGCACAGAGAGAAGGGGGGAAAGTTCAAATGGAGTGAGCATGAAGAGATTTTCCCCAAGGTTCTGCCGCTCTCCACTGGTAGTAAAAGCCCACACCACCACTACTTATCAAAGAGGAAAGGGAATGTGAAGGATAAAAAGAGGAAAGGGAAAGGAAGGAAAGAGAAAAGAGAAAAGGAAAGGAATGGCAGTCACCAAACGCACTGTCTAGTGTAAGACACATTTCATCCTGCAGCTCTTGAGTTACCCTGGAAATGGGCATCTGAAGTCAGGACATGTTGAAATTCCAGATGCACTTCAATGTGCCCATCAGTTCCTGATGTTTACAAGTTCAGTTGGTGAGAATTGCTCTAACCAGAATTGTACAAATACTTGTCACTCAAGTTGTCACTTGAAATCTGCTAGGATGGTAACATGATCACTGTAGGAATTGTTTCTGACATGCCCCAAAAGGTAAGAGGCTAAGTGTGGTTGGAAAGAACCTCTAAAGACCATCTGAAGTGCATCCCAAACTTGTGCTGTGACCCTCCAATCCAAATGCACAATATAGGAGGAATGGAACATCCTTTTAACTTCTCGAAGTGGGCCTGAAACACACAGTGAGCCTGCACACAGCTTCCACACCCCAAGCAAGCTCCAGCAGTTCGCCAGCTATGAGTTGCCCATCAGCATCTTGGGAAAGGATCTCTTCCTCTTCAGCTAGCACTTTGTCAAAATAAAGTAAGAAGCCCTGTGCCAGGACTGTACTGGGAGCAAAAGTGGGTTGAAAAGCCCAGAAGCACTTAGCTTGAGCTTCAAACTTCTCAGAGAAATATTTCAAATACACAGCAGTAGAAATCATGTAAAAAAGTGACATACGTAAGACATAGCAAACAAACTTCTTTGCTTGAATATCTCCATCACTAGTGATGACTGAAATACAATACACATAGCTCCAAAACTTAAGGAAGTCCTCAAGTGGACCTCTGCACCCCAATACTTCTCATAAACAACCCCTTCATCCACAGAACCATGCACAGGAAACTTGCAGAGGTTGCTGCTAAAGTCCTGAACAGAGTGCTGAGATTCACATTACACAAGCCCAGGAAAACCTGCTGATTCCCAGATTTGAGCAAACACAACTATCAGGTATGGCTGACTCAAAAAATATCCAAGTCAAGTATGAAAAGGAATAGCAAACCTATACAAATACTAAATCTATATAAACCTTCTCTGCAAATGGACAGAATTTCAACCAACTCAACACCGGAAAGCAGGCTGGGTGCTTTTAAGATCATGTAAATGCTCTTAACAATGACCTCAGCACATGCTGAATCCATGGAGAAAATAAAGGAAACATTATTATATTCTAATGGCTTGGGGATCCTCATATTTTTTAAAGAAAACACCACTCTTGGATCCTAAAACCTGAAGGCCTGCTGTGCCTATAGGTGAGGATGGGACAATTCCCCAGTACACTGCTAGGTCCATGGGGGCTGAGTTCTTGGGATGTGGAGTCCAGGAAACAGGAGACTTCATAGGGAGCTGCTCGTAACACTTCTTCCGCAGTTTGGGTCAGCCTGGGCCTCCCTGAGTTGGGTTGGACACCAGTTATTCTGGACCTTTTCAGCTCCATTTTGGTTTCGTATTCTAAAAACATATGGTCACTTATGAAAAAGAGAAACAATAGGGAATCCAACAGCTCAGGGATTTTCCCACCAGCAGCACTGGCACCAGTGAGCAATGAGGTGATCTGTGCTGGACCTGCCCATGGTGTCAGTGTCACACCTCCATGAGTGTAGACCACCGCTGTGCACAGGCTGGTCTGATTTGTCAGCCCGGCCTCAGTCCTGCCCACCCTTACTGAGTTCAGGCTAGAAGTGGCTAAGACTGGACACTGCCCTTAATCAATTCAGCCCCCAGGAGATGGGATTGAGGCAGGTGGAGGGCTGAGGAACAGTCCCTGTTGTACCCGCCCTGTCTGGCCACTTGTTTCCAGAAGCACAGATGCCTGCAAAGCACATACACACATGTACATCATGCACTTGCATAACCCCGGTATACACATGGTCCAGCCTCCCTTCTTGCCTGCTGCACTCTGGGCCCAGGCAGGTGTTGGGGCAAAGGCCTCAAAGGAACACGCCCTGCAGCTGTGACGACAGCCAGGCAGGGAAGCCCTCATTCCCACTGCCGTGGCTCTTGCTGGAGGTGGAGGCCTTTCGGTCAGATTCAGGTTTCCCAGTCAAGGGACCCCTCTCCCCTTCACCTCTCCCTTAGAGGAGGGATTGGCCCTGCCAGTGCCAACCTCGCTGCGTGCAGCCAGCTCTGCAGGGGCCCCTGAGCTCCGCCAGCCCTTTTGAGTAATCTTTCCAGTATCTTTGTGTTTCCTGCTAGGCCCCAGAAGATGCACAGTTCTGCTGGGTGAGCTAGGTTCATACACAGCCCTGAGTATCCTACCTAGAATAACAAGTGTAGTAGAGGCAAAGAGAGCCAAGTGAGGTGGTACACACCTGTAATCCCAGCACTCTGGGAGGCTGAGGCAGGAGAATCACAAATTTGTGCCCAGCCCCAGAAATTTAGCAATTTACGAAGATCCTGTCTCAAACAAACAAACAAACAAACAAAAAATTTAAATGAGGGCTTGGATATAGCTCAGTGTGATGGCCCTAAGTTCAATCCCTAGTATCAGAAAAAGAAAAAGCATAAGGAGAAAGGTGACATCTTACCCGAGGTCCAGGCTTCCCAGGCAGGCCACCTTCTCCTGGCTCTCCCTGTCAGAAGTACGACACGGTGTTAACAGGTGGAAACTCTGCATACAACTAGGTATAGGTGGGTAAGGGGAGGGCACTGGCCCTTGGCTTGTTTCTGTGTCTGGTTTTTTTCTTGTTTGCTTGCAGTCTTGGGGATTAAACCCAGTGCCTTCACACTAAATTACAACTCCAGGGCTGGGGATATAGCTCAGTGGAATAAGCGCTTGCCTAGCAAGCGCAGGGTCCTGAGTTCGATCCCCAGTACCGCAAAAAAAAAAAAAAGTTTATAAATTACAACTCCATCCCTTTTCTATTTTTTTATTCTGAGACATGCTCCCATGAACTTGCTAAATTGCCCAGCCTGGACTGAAAATTGCCAACGTCCTGTTTCAGCCTCATAGAACGCTAAGATCATAGGCATGCAACATCACTTCCTGCTTCTTGGTGATTTGGAACTGTCCTCTGTGGTTGTCTAACCACAGGTACCAAACACTGCAGTCTGTGTCACCTCCAACATTCCGTATTCAACAACTCCAATTGTGATGAAAAGTATGTAATTGAACAGAAATAGCACTTTTCATATTGAGAGTAAAAAAAAGTGTTGCATAAATGTTTCTGAGAAGACAAAGTACTTGGTTATCGTTTGAAAGATCAGTGAGCAGAATGGAGAATGGTTATATAAGGCCCATGAAATGAGGTGAGAGACATATTTATTCTGCAACTTGTCATGAAATGGTGGAAACGGTTAACTTTCTAAGTTTTTCAGAAAGGCAATGAAGTTTCCCATAACATTCAAAAGTCGCCTATACCAGTTGCCTTTTAGCACTGTCACACCTACTTAAGCCTATGCATGTTGGCTAGGGAAGAATAAAGTTCAGTTGTTAAAACATATTTGTTGCATAGCTGTATGAGTGTTGATTCAAAACATTTAAACTGTGATTTTGTTTCCCCACCTGATAACCTTTAACCTTTCCTGTTACTTTAATACTATTGCTATAACAAGCCCCACTGGAATGTTTTTGAAAAGCAAGTCTCTGATGTTAACAAGAGTATCAGAGTTTTGCCTCCTTACAAACAAAATAAATATTTGTAACTAATGAATTTTAAAGCCTAAAGTCTCCAAGGCTGCCCCCCCCTCAGTTACCTCAGGAATAAAGAGCTCTCCTATATCTGACCCCATAAATCCAAACATTTCAACCCAAGTAACTTTTTTTTTTTTTTTTTTTCCGGGACCGGGGATCGAACTCAGGGCCCTAGTGCTCAGCGGCAAGCACTTAGCCCACTGAGCTGTACCTCCAGCCCGAAAGAAATGTTTGTTTGTTTTTTTTTTTTTTTTTTTGGGTTACTGGGGATCGAACTCAGGACCCTGCGCTTACTAGGCAAGCTCTTATTCCACTGAGCTGTATCCCCAGCCCCCAAGTAACTCTTGACAGACGGCCCAGAAGATGAAGTGATTGTGGAAGTCTTTCAATAGTCAAGAATCTCTTTGGTGCTTTTGTTTCTGGTTCCTGAACTCATGACACCCATGAGCACCAACCTTGGATCCTGGTAGGCCTGGTGGTCCATTCAGCCCATCCCTTCCAGGTGGTCCCTGGGCCAAGAGAGGAAAGAAATTAAAGTAGTGTGAAAGGTACACTGGGAAAGCATTGTATTAAGTTGTTCAAGCCAGGAACTGACTCTGTAGCCAGAGACTGCAGTGCCCAGCCCTCTCTTCCCTTTATCCATCCAGCCTCTCCCCAGAGTGGCTGGGCTCTGCCAGGACTGCGTTTCCTTATGCCTTCTGCAAGAGTGAAACAAATACTCCACTCCAATGCAGCATGCACTTCTAGCTTCCCGAACATACAAGGTAGGTCAGTGGGGAAGGAGGGTCTGTTGAAGTTAATGCCCAGGGGTCCATTTCCATTCTCAGCTTCCAGAGGACCCCGACGTGGTCTACGCCATTCCTAATCTTCTCCTCAGAGTCTCTTTGCCAGCACGTTCCTGTCTTCTTTCCGTGCTCTTCTTTCTTCTTCCAGCTCCCTGCCATGGCTCGGCCTTCCTGACTTTTAGTGCTGAGGGGCTCTGCGCTGGATTTGCCTACTCACCCTCATCATTACGAGGTGACAAGACTGATGTTACTGACCCTGTGTCTCCAACCTGGGCTGGTGGCGAAGGGAAGGAAGAGTTCCACCTGCACTGAGCAGATGTCTGGGCATCGAGGCCTCTGGAAGGGTAGGAGGAGGCCTTTCTGGAGGGCAAAGGCTACTTGGATCCCTTGAAGCATGACCTTGACCAAGACCAAACACCAAAGCCACAGCTGTGCTTCACACATCAACCTTGAGAAAACTACACATTCTCTTTTCAAACTCTGTGATCCTACAACAGCCTTTCTCCCCTGATCACAAAATTCCCGGACGCTGTATGGGTGACAGTGGAGCTCACCCAGCGTGCTTTGCGTATTCACATCCGTTTCCCTGAGTGCATCTCACAACGCTGAGTGTGTGTCCCATGCCCTTTGGTGCAGCGCACTGCCGCTCTACAGAGTTCAGCTGTTGGTGCGGCACTGACCTCCGGCCCTGTCTCCTGGGGGCCTAGACCTACACCCGCCGGCACTCGGTGGCCAGGAAGGCAGAAGAAAGCTGCTCCTGGTGGCGACACCAGCTTTGCTCCTCCTCTGACTCCCTCCAGGTGTCTGGATCTCCTTCAGCGCCCTGAGCTCTCCTCATGGGGCTTCCCCACCGGTAGCTCCAGGGGGAGCCTGGTCACAGGAGATTCCACAGAGTGAGCAGAGACCCTGCGCAGATCACTTGGTCTACCTAGTACTTGGTCTCACAGTGCCAGGGCGTTCACAGGCCCCTCTCCTTCCACGATGAAAAGTCACACACTTCTTCCACTGTGCAGAGTCACGCTCCAGGGTGTCCACCTTTAACTGCCCAGTTCCAGGGTGATGTTCCTGCTGGCTGAACTCCACCTACAGGACTCAAGCAAGCCGAGGCTGGAGGCCCTGTGATCTTCTCAGGTCACAGGTAGAAGAACACATTTGGGACAATTCAGGAACCCTGAGGGAAGGGCTAGCCACGCCCCAACCCATACCCAGAGACATGATTTTCTCACTTTCTGTGCCTAACATTTCTGTTGCTCTCTGGGTCTCCCTTAAGGACAAATGGTCACACTGCAAGAAATAAGGGGCTTTGGGATCTGTCCTTGGATAAGAAGAGTGATTGTGGTGGCCTAGTAAGTGTGATCCCTACCTGCACCCTGGCCCGGACACAGAGTGGAGGCAGGGCAGTCCCAGAAAGCAGAAAAGAGGGAATGACCCCAGAAGGGACAGCCAGGCTGAGCACCGGGCCTTAGGAACCATTGGGTCAGGGAAGGAGCCTGGGCTCAGCTGCAAGGACTGAGCTCATTCCTGATAAGGAGGCATGGGGGAGAGGGAGAGGTGAACGAAAGATGTCCCCGAATACTCACAGGATGCCCAGGAGGCCCGGTTTTGCCCGGGAAGCCGATCTCTCCAGGTAAACCCTGAAAATAGACCACACGGAGGCCATTAGCAAGACTGTACAGAGAGCAGATTCATGTCCCAGCTTGGTCTTGGCACAAGCCCAGGCCTCTGGCTCAGATGAGACACCTTTCACCCTCAGTACTGGCCACTTTGAAATATACAACAGTCACCTCTCTAGAGGTAGCAGGTTTATAGCTTGTCTGATCTACAGCTGGGGTCCACCATCCTGTTCTTTGCTACTTCAGGAGACCAATGGAACAAGCATCCTACAGTGGTCAGATTCAGAGTCCTGGCAGGACTGCCGGACTCACTTCTCCTAGCCCACTGTGGAGTTTGCCTCGCCAGATGGTAAATGTGATCTCTGCCTGCTCCACCCCTGTGGGGATAGTTTCCCAATTTCCCACTCTACAGTGAGAGGGGAAATACATGCCCTGGTCTTCTGGTTTGCTTTCTTTTTTGCGGTTTTTTTTTTTTTTTTTTTTTGCGGTACTGGGGATCGAACTCAGGACCCTGCGCTTGCTAGGCAAGCGCTTATTCCACTGAGCTATATCCCCAGCCCTGCTTTCAAGCCAAACTATAAAGTACTAAATATGCCTGACCTGGCTACCCAAACCACGCATGCCTCCCACACCCAGTCTCTGGAAGCCACCAACCAAAGCATTACATTGACTCCCGTGCTATTTTGTCATCAAAGGGGTTCAGTGACTTGAGGACCCAGAGACTTGGGGTGTCTCACAACAACTCTCCTCCTGTCTGTGCTTTTGCACTGAAGTCACAGAGAAACAGCAAGCTTCTACAAGGGAAGAAATCCTTGGCTCCCACCAGCCAGGAACCCCGCACCCCCCCCAATCCAATGGCCCTAGTGAAAAAAATCAAAGCCAGGCTTACCGGGGGGCCTCCAGGTCCAGGCGGGCCTGGAACACCAGGGGGTCCTGAGGGACCCTGTACAGAGAGAGCAGGGGTGGTTATTAATGCGCACTGAGTAGCCTCCTGATGACAGCTATCATTTGAGAGAGAGAAAAGGAAGGGGGTACAGGGACAAGATGGGGCTTTACCTGGATTTGTAAGGCCTACTTCAAATAGGAAGGAACAAAGCAAAAAGGAAAAAAAGAACCTGAAATCAAACCTTCAAAATTTTAATGAGTGTCACACTAGGGTGCTTGGTGTTTAACACGCTGTCACATCCATTTGCAGTACATTTAACATGTTTGAACACACACGCCTGAGCCCAGCGGGCGAGCCCACGTGAAAAGGTCTGATTGATTCCCAATCATTAGCCGTGGATGAGAGCTGGAGGTCTGGTCAGAACTATCTGAGGTGAACCATTCTCGGCTTCCACAGGTCCTGGGTGAGCCACACACTTCACCTGTGGGACTCCTCTCACGACTCCATGGAGACCCGTCTCCACAGCCCCTTGCCGGGCCTGGACCCCATCACTCCATCTTTCCTTCTCTACCCTCACCCTCTGGACCACACTCAGGGGCAGCAAAGGCGCAGGTGCCATCTGGGAGCGGAAACCAGGTCAGCGCACTTCCAGTGAGAATGAGGGATGGGAGGGGAGATGGCTGTAGATGGGCAACCGTTTTTGGAAAAGAATACATGTCCCAATATGCCTGTGTCACACAGCAGGGGTCTGGGGGAGGCCGGCAAGGGGTCAGAGAAGGCGCCCATGTCCTGAAAAAGCAGGAGAAATCACAGCCATGCCAGGCAGACAAGGGTAGGCGGGACCAGGCTTGTGGGGAGCGGTGGGAGTGAAGGTATTGTGCTTTAAGCACAGGAACAGCTCCCTGGGAGCGCACAGGAGGCTCTGGGCTGGCAAGGTGGAGATAGGGCTTGGGAGCGTCTGCTCACGGCCTTGCCCCCCCTCACCCCCACCACCGCCCAGCACCTCAGGCGCCGTGGAGGATGTGCATTTCCCCAGGATGTGCATTTTCCCCAGGTGCTCTCTGATCAGCCCTCTCGCCTTCTCCTCTTCCTTCCGTGGCTCCACCTTTGTACAGTGGTCTCCAGTTCCTCAAGTGAAATTTCTTTCTCCTTACTCAAGGCTCAAGGCCGGTGTAACTGTTTATCTGGCCCACAGACTACCGAGTGTGGCCCTTCTCCTTCCCTCTGTACCTGCAGGGCTGGGCACAGAGCAGAACTCAGGAAGATGTTGGAGAGCTAAGGACAATGGCAGGATATGGCCACCAGAGGGCGATACATACTAAAGGATGGCAGAGATCTCAGCATCCCGGAGCTGTTCCCTTTCTTTCCTCTGGGTGGCACAGGTGAGTCAAAAGCATTTTCTAAAGGACTGACTTTTTGGCGGTACCTTGACAGGTTTCTCTGTGCTCACTTAGACCTGGAGGATATCGGGGTAGCATTTGCCCTTTCCGAGGTGTCTGCTCTAAGCTGGAGCCCCTGAGCGGCCCCGCAGAGCTGGGACCAACACAGGGTCCTCCCTGGTGGATGAGTGCTGGAGAAGAGGCACGGAAGAAGGCCTTTCCCCTCCCCACTGTCCACTCCACTGACATCAATACCTGTTGCTCCAGCAACAAGAGGGCCCAGCTCGCACCAATGGCCCCCCCTGTGCCCGACGGTTCCTTCAGCGTGAGCTCAGAGAGTCTTCCAGCGGTTGACTCTGCTATCAGGTACTTCATGCGTTTTGCACGCTGTAGCACCCTCAGCCACAGAGCTTCTCCTTGGACCCCTCTCAGCCACGCTGCACCTCTGCCAGCAATGGTGGCATATTTTCTTTGCCTCCCTCCTGACCTCTCCGGTGAATGCTGATGGCACATGGAAATCTTTTATGCCCTTCAAAATGCCTATGCCCAAAATCAGACTCCTAAAGACTCCAGTCAGATCCTTCACCTCATGCACGTGCTCTGGTGCTGCTGCTGCTGGTTTGCAAAGCAGAGCGGGAGTGCAAACCACCTGAGGGAACCGTAGTGGTCATCTAAGGGACATGGGAATGAGACCTCTTAGGTCAATGGAGAAATACACAAGTCCAGAGAGAGTAAGGGCTCCACTACAACTCACAGGCCAAGCTCTCAAGGTGAAGGAGTATGTGGCTCCTCAACAGTCTGGCCTTTGCAGAAGGAGCTGGAGGGCTCCTCATAAACACAGGGGCACAGCCCCGCCCCCTTATGCTCACAGCAGCAAGTCTGGGGCACAGGGCAGAGGTCAGAGGGCTCTAAAACCTAAGGTGATTCTAATGAGCCTCAGAGTTTGGAAATTACTCACCTAGGCCATCACCGCCTTGTGGGAACACCAGGAATGAGCAAACCCAGGGAGAGAAGGGAGAAATGCAAGAGGACAGGACAGGGCTGCCACTCGCCCGCTTGTGCCAACTCGGATCATCTAGCCCGGCACTGATCCTGTGAGCCAGCTCCTTTTGGTCCATGCTGCAGAGAAGGCAGATGCCCTTGGAGGGAAATTAACTGACAGTCCACAGGGCTGTCATGGGGAATCAGCTCCCAGATCCCAGCAGTCCTTCCAGCCCCACAGCCCAGCCATGGCCTCCTGGCCTCACCACCACAGCCCCATTCTATTTCAAAACAAGAGCAATGTGACCCTAAAAATTCTCTGCATATTAAGTATGCTGAGAATTCCGGGCCTTGAATACAGGTTGGGAGATCTCTGACCCCAACACCTGGTTCCCTGCAGTACAAACACTGCAAATTTAACCAGGGTTTGCGTGATCAGCTGTTCGATGTTGCAAACCCAGGAATGCTCATTACACCTAACAAGTGTAGGAAAGAGAGAGAGAGAGAGAGACAAAGAGAGACAGAATGAGACAGAGACAGAGACAGAGAGAGAGACTCAGACAAAGAGAAGTGAGGAGCTGACACTAGAGGAAGCTGAACAGCTGTCCGCAGTCTGGAACTGGCTTCCAGGAGGCATCACACAAAGGGGCACACATCTGCCCCCAGCCTCCTTTCCAATTTACAAAAGGCATCTTATAAGTCCAGGTGGGAAGTGTGAGAGACGAGAGGAAAGAGCATTCAAGATGTAGTCTCAAGCAGCCACCCAGCCCTGGGGACCTGTTCTGATGGCCACATGCAGCTTTTGGACAGCACAGCCACGCACAAGGGAACAGAAGTTGTGCACAGAGTAACCACCTTCCCTTTGGAGGCTCCAGCCTTGTCCTGTGACCCATCACCTTCTGCAGCTGGTGAGAAACCAGGTTTATTTCTGATTCAGCCTATGGACAGGTGGAGGACCAACAGGGCAGGCGTGGGGGGTCTTTCCTTCTGGAAGGACCCTCAAACCGTAGGTGACCATTTCCACTCCTTCAACAAAGGAGAAACTGAACTTTTTAAAGCTCCTGTTATATGCCTGGCTTCTACCAGGTCTTCGCACACAATCCTCCATGGTCCACGTTGTGACACTCTCGTCTCTTTGCCCTCGTGTGAGCTGTTGAGCTAGGGGTCCAGGCCCTGCTGGGGAGATGGAGGATCAGAAGGGACCAGGAAGGACCAGGGCAGGTGGGGACATGGGCATGAGGACAACCAGATGATATCTCAGACCCAGACTGAGTGAGGAACAAGCCTGGGAAGGCCCAAAGAGACCACTGGGCAGCACAGCCTTGTCTCAGCCAGACCCAGGATCGCCACTATCACAGGCTCAGGACACTGGCTGCTGCCGACAGGGCCTAGAGGCAGCCAGCAGGCTACAGGCAGAAGGAACTGTAGCTAGTTTTTTGGGCAACTCAAGTGTACTCATTTCAGAAAAGGATTGGTTTGTGCCCAATTAACAAAAGAACCAGAGGGAATGAAGCCTTCCACCGAGAGTTCAACTTCCTCTCCCGGTCATGGGATCTTCGTGGTTCCCTCTCCCACAGCCTAGCACCTCACACTGAGCACTCACGACAGCCATCACAGGTCACCAGTAGCTACAGAGCCCTGGGAGGGAGCTGCAGCATTCCTTTGGATGATGAGGGCAGGGGTTGGGAGGACACTGTAGCCAGGAGGACAGGGCCCATGTGCAGGAGCAGGACAAGGGGCAAAGACCTCCACTAAGCTAGTCTCTTCCCGGCACTCAAGCAAACTTGCAGGATGGTCTGGAAATCAAAGGTTTTCAGTTTTTTTTAAAGTAAATCTTGGCAATTATTTTGAAAACTTAAAGGAAGTAAAATGGCTGTACCAAAGGAAGAACATCTGTGGGCCAAATAAGGTGCTCAGGTTTGTAATCTACAAACTTGAGCTTCTCCATCCTTCAAATGGACAAACTTGTTGGGCTCTGGAGACAGATGCCCACTTGGAATGAGACAGGGGAGGTGCAGGATCAGGAACTGGTGCTGGGGTCTGCGCTGCAAAGTGGTGAGCTGATACCAGAATGGCAGCCTGGGCAAACTCCATGCTGATTTTGCCCAACTGGGGTGGGTAAGGAAACAGCCTGGAGGGGCTTTGATGGGAATAGAAGACTCTCCAGGGATCGGGAGGGACAGGTTTGGGTTTGGCAGGGTGAATGATCGGCTCAGTTTTGGGGAGTTGAGTTAAAGAGTTTTCAGAACCTGAGGAAAGCGGGGAGAGGAAGAGAGACAGAAAGGGAGAGGCAAGGTGGGCACAGAGGAGGGAGGGAGGGAGGCAGATGGACAGTGAGAATGTGACTGATGGCAAAGAGTGCTGGTATACCCGGTGCTGTGGCTCAGTACTCACTCCAGGCAAGACTTCCGCATTTTCTAGGTAAGACGACACTCCCCAACAGAAGCCAAACACATTCTCACTTTTTTTTTTGGACGATGGATAGGGTACTTGATCATCTTTTCTGGCCCTGTGAGATCTTACAGGGAGGCTCAGTAACTGGTTGATGCTGGACTAACCCTCTCTGGCCTTCTGCTTGACTTTAAGACCTGCCCTTGTGCTACACGACTCTTCTCCTGAAAATCAAGTGGAAGAGTCCTCACACAGAATGGATATTTTCATGACCTGGTTGCTAAGTTTCCAAATATGACTAAAGCACAGGCTGTGAATCCCTGGGAAAGGAATGTTGAACACGTTTTCTGTATTTTTTTCCTGCTAATATTTGATGCTCATTTGGGTTTTCCAATTACAACACCAGAGCCAGCTCTAAGAAGCCGGATCCTCTGCATCATTTTCCCTCTCGTGTCCCATCATTTTTCCTCCTTGACAGCTAAGGATATTAGGGTTTCAGTAAAAGATGGAGCCAAAGAAAGGTGCATGCTGACATACACGTCCCAGGGCAAGGTCAGGGTCTCTCCAGAATGCTGCAGGGGAGTCTCTCTTCTCTAGGCCAAGACATGGGTAAGGAGGATTTTATGCAGTAAAATGGGGCTTTGGTTTGTGATACCCTGAGTCGGATAGTAGGAAGCCTCTGGGTACTGCAGTGAGCTGGGCAGTGGGCTTCACCTCTCAGAGCCTCCAAGATCACCTTATTTTGATTTGAGAAAGTCTGTGAACCAGCACAGAACACGCGAGCACTTCCCAAAGATTACCTCTGTTTCTTCTGTTTTGAAATTAACAAAAATACCTTAGTAACCAATTAATCTAATTATTGAGTGACAAATTAGCCAATAGATATAAATATTTACAAAATACCTAAGTGTTTTCATTATTACTGATGAAAACAACTACTGATTCTACATATTAATTAACTTACAGTGCAATTGCTATTAATAAAACATTTGATCCTTCTAATGCTACAGTGACTAAGTACTTATCTAATGTGATTAGCAGTTACAGTGATAATGCATAAGTAACCAATTAACTTAATTATGCTTAATAAAGAAAGAGCAAATAATTACTCCCATTACACCTAGTTCCAATTGGAGTGCATTTATGAAGTTGGATGAACCTTGCAGATGCATGAAAATTGCTTGCATAAATTACCACAGCAATCAACTTCCTGGTGCAAATTGGCTACATTCACACTTCTTGGTTTGCTTCTTCCCCTCAAGATGTGGATCCTTGAGGCACAAGTGTAATCACTGCCACCTCAGGGGGCCACCAAGCTCTTGGGCAGTCCCAACAAGCCAGGGGTCTTGGCACTGCATACATCACCAAGTAGCACCCCGCTTGAGTAACCTCTGACCAGAGCACACACACACACACACAGACACACACACACAGACACACACACACAGACACACACACACACACACACACACACACACACACACACACACACACACACACACACACACACACACACAC
>PVLD010009043.1:0-41652 GCA_004027595.1 Dinomys branickii | reverse complement strand
TCCTTCCATGGTGCCAGTCATCAGGGAACTGCAGGAGTTCCCAGATGATAGCAGAGCCCCTCATCCCATCCCAAGCAAAGCTAAGCCTCCTCTCTGAACTGAGTTTCTTTGTGACTTAGTTTGGGGAAAATGCATTTTGCTCACAGGCAGCTATTTAAAAAAAGACACAGTTACACACAGATGCTACAAAGAGCACCTGACCCTAGCAGGATCTCAGCCCACGCACTTCCTTCCTTCTGCTCTCAGTGCCCTGAGATGGGAGGAAGGTTCAACGTCCCGCCAAGGGCCAGGCATGAAAGGCTTTTCCTCAATGGTGACGGTAAGGGACCTACTGTGAGGACTTGCAGGAGTTCTGAGGCCAGTGTAGGACTTCAGGGCCTTTGTCTCTTCTTCACTCTTGGTTCCTGGTTTGAGAATGTCAGTGTTTACTCTGACACACTCCCACCGTGCTGGGCCTCCTTCCTCGGAGACTCAAAGCAATGGGCCACCTGAGACTGCAGCTGTGCACCAAAATAAAAATCTCCTCATTTCACAAGTGGCTCCTGTTAGGTGTTTCCTTACTGGTGCAATGCTCACACAGGCCCTTTCAAAAACCTGACAAGGAGGAATCAACTTTGATTTTCCAGACGAGTGTAGGGATCTTGGCTCAGTATCCACAGAGCCCTGACCACCTCTCCAGTTCAGTTGCCTGGATGATCCTTTTGGATAAGTGACCTTTCTTTTTTTTGAGATAGGTCTTACTATGTAGTTCAAGCTGGCCTTAAACTCACTTTGTAGCCCATGCTGGCCTCAAACTTGCAGTGATCCTCTTGCCTCAGCCTCCTGAGTATTGGGATTACAGGCATGCATCACCATGCCCACTTTCAAATCTTATTTTAAAAAACGATGCTTTGACACCTTGAGGTCCTATAGATACAAGGGGCTAATTCAGAGTGCTCGAAATGAGACCCAGTAAGCGAATTCTTATTGCTAGAAATGACAGACCTGAGAGCAAGGTTTTGATATGCAGACTGGACAAACCCAGCCCGCGTCTCCATCTGCACCCTCCATCAGGCTCCTGACACCTGGAACATGATGCTGTCTCTCTGCTGTAAATTACCACAAGAACAGACAACAGAAAATAAGAGAAAAGCCCATCTTCTACAGCCTGCTGCAACTGTTCCAACGACACAATTCTATGCAACTCTACTGCCCACCCTGCCTCCCTTCTGCCCTACAACAGCACAATTAAGGTTCCTGCCCATATCTTCTCTGCCTTCAGCCTCTGCAGAGCTCTGTATCCCCATCCCCAGCCCTGTGTGTACTGTCTGAGACTGTGACTGCTATCTTTTCAGTGGTAGTCATTTCCCTATCTACTGGCCTCGCCCTCTGGACACAAACAGAACCCACGACACACAGTGAGACACCTTCCCTGTCTTTGTCTTGTTCTGCCCACTAGCGGAGACATCGTGGCTACCCAATTTGACATCTCCAGAGCTGATACCGTGGTTTCTGAATACATATCTGCTTGATGAATCCATCAGTGAATGACTCAACAAATGAACAAACACAGGAATTTCAGCAGGAAGAACTGGTGGCCAGGCTTGGAAATGATGGGCATGTGGAGTGAATTAGAGGCTCCATCGGTGATGGAGATCTGGAGAGCTACAGAAACTCTGCCTCTCCATGTAGGTGTGGCCAGCTTGAAGGCAGCTTTGTACCCACCTGGCATTGACTCAGTCCAGGCAACTAGGATTAAGTCCTAGTATTACTGAGAAGGCTCTGAACCCTGGGGACCCCTAAGTTCCAATGCACCAATTCTAAGTAAGTCTGGATCACTATGCCCTGTACACCTCGGCCACCAGAAGCCTGATGAGCTGCCTCCAGCTCCATGCTGGCATTCCAGGAAAGATTGGCTGAATGAAAATGACTTTAAGTTAAAAAAGAAAGATAAAAGTATATTTTCCAGGATAGCAAACAGAATGGTAGAAAAACAAATTCCATAGCTTTCAATAATATGGTATAGCTGCATTAATGGTGAATTTTATTTTGCTGTATTTATTTATTTTTAGGTGACATGGCATCTCACTGTGGTGGCCAAGCTGGCCTTGAACTCCTGGGCTCAAGCAATCTTCCTGCCTCAGCCTCCTGAGTAACCAACAGTTCAGGCTCACCACTGTACCCAGCTGCTAGCGAATTTTAAAACACCCACGTTTTGCTCATTATGAAGCAAGGTCATCAAACAAGCAAATCCCACTCTGGTTTTCATTTTTCATGGCAAAATGCCAACATGAGTGTGGAGGCTTTAGAAAACCGTGTGCTTGGTGGAACATAAGCTTCCTGATGTATCCCGACCCAAGTGAGTGGTGCTGGTATGGCGTCTGAGACTGAGCCCAAAGTCCCTGTCACCCACCAGGACACTGCACGGCCAGCTCAGCAGGCAGCCATGGCTGGCTTCTGGGTGCAGTTGTCAGTGTTTCCTGGGTGGGGCCTCCCTGCAGAGGGAGATGTCTGGAGGGGGCGGAGCCTTGCTGCTCTGCCACAGCGCTGGGGAGAGCCAGGCAATAGTCTGGCAACACGGTGCTTACCTGCTCGCGGCCAGCGCACCCTGAACATCATGACCCATCAGTTACCCGGTGCTGGCTGTGCCTAGGGACCCTGTTGTCTCCAATACTGTCACTGCTCTGCTCTTCACGCTACAGTGTCACCTCCTTGTAACTGTTACTACTTTTACCGAAAAAATGAAACTGAAGTCAAAGGGTCAAGAACCTCACCCAGAACCACCTTCCACACACCCCAGCCAGAAACCGGGAAGAATGGGGGTGAACCCGCCTCTTTCCCTCTGAGATGCTTCGCTGTGAGTCTGCTGGCCTGGGGACAAGGATAGGTGTGGAAAGGGTGGAACTGTGACTGGAGCAAAGGAGGATGCGGGCCAAGCTTCACCTCTCCCGTCCAGCTACGGTGCATCGTGAGGGCTCAGTGATGCCACATTTACAAAGAGGGTCCTTGAGGGAAGGAGTCTGGGTTTGAAGCCAGGTGTCTGCTTGGCAGAGCAGACTCTTCGAGTCCTTCTGTATCTGGGAGTTTCATGCCTCCTCTTGATATGGGCAAGGGACCTGAGGCTGGGCTTTGAATGTCTGCAGGGATGGCACCAGCTGGGCAAGTGTGGCACAGCGTGCGAGCAGGGAGCCGGGCCACGTATGGGTCAGCAGAGAGGAGCCAGGAGCTGTAAAGCATAGATAGGGGCTGAGATAGGGAGAGGTGGAAAAGGAAGAGAAGAAGGAAATGGAGGAGGAGGAAGAGGTCAAGGAGAAAGAGAAGAAGAAGGAGGAGGAGAAGGAGGAGAAGGAAGGTCGCAGCTAGGGGAGAGAGCAAGGCAGCCCCCAGGTAGGGACTGAGACCCGTGTGATTGAGGCCCTCGCCGCATTATTTTACCGAAGGGAAAACTGAGGAGCAGACAGGGGAGGCACACAGCCAGTGTCCCGCTTTGTGGAGTCAGACAGGCTCTCCCCTCTGAAAATAGTGACTGCCCGTTTCTCTGCCTCCTGGGGAGAGTTTCCCACTTCTCATCTCCCCACGCCGCGTTCTGTAGGGTTCCGGGTTCTGTGGCACCACCCTCATACAGATTCTGCTCTCCTAGAGGCCTGCGTTCTACCTCCACCACTGACCCTCCTGCTGGCTTCCTGTCCTCGGTGGCCGTGAGGATCTCTGCCATCCTGCCCCTATGCTCTCTTTTTCCGTGCCTCCTGCCATGTGCTTTTCTCAAGTGTGGTCCCCTCTCGTCATAGTTGGCCATCTCTCTGCTAGACTGAAGTCCTCCAGAAGGACAGTGGATGGCCCTATAGCCCCGGCTCCTGATCAGGAGGGCAGGGGGAGGACAGATGATCCACTGGCCATTCTTTTCAGTGCCCTGATCAGACCTGCAGGATGATGGTGACAGCCTGAGAACAGCTCCCTGGTCACTAACTGAATCAGAGGGAGTAGCATGCAATGGAAAAAGATTTAAAAGCAGAATTACCTGCAGCCCCGGCAATCCCAGGAGTCCTGGCGCACCCATGTCACCTTTCTTCCCCTGAGGGCAAGAGAAGAAGCCAAAATTAATGGGCAGCTAGGCATTTCCAGAGCCAATTTAATACCGCGTCACAAGGGAAATCTCTGCGTGTCTCAAATTTCCTGATTCAGGGACTATTGGCAGGAAAGAGCACCCTGCAGAGCAGAGAAGAGATGCAGGGTTAGGGAACAGGGCTCGGGCTTCTGTGTCAGAGAGGCTTGGTTTTGGACCAGCTCTGTAATCCCACACTGCAGGTAACACAGGGCCCCAAATTCAAAAGGCACAAGAAGGTTTACCTGAGAAAGACTTGCTTTTTCCGCATCCTCTGCCACAGGGTCCCTTTCCTATCCTGCCAGACATGGACTGATCTTTCTAAAGGCATCTGGAGAACCTCTCTCCCATTCTCTCTCTCTCACTCTCTCTCTCATTGTCTGTCTCTGTCTTACACACACACACACACACACACACACACACACACACACACACACTTCCCCTTCCTTTGAAATCTTGCTTTTTGCAGTACTATAATTTGCTTGGACTGAGACCTGTGTCAGTGTGTGGAGAGCTGCACACTGTCTTTCACAGCCATATTCGCTGTCACTGTCCCACAGCTGACACGTGCTGCGTTTAGATGCCCCATCATCGACAAAAAGGTCACTAAGGCCATTTCCCCCCGTCTCTGGGTAGAATGCACACCTTGCTCCTGGGGGTTGGCTTTGGGGGGTGACCACAGTCCTTAGACTGCAGACTCCATCTCTAAACAAAACCAAGGTGCGTGCTGTTCACTTAGTTTACACACAGTGAGGCAGCAGCATGTGCGGAGATAGCACAGACCACAGGGATATCTGGATGGAAGATGAACTTCTTTGTTTTTCCTGATTTAATAAGAACACTGTGATGAGAAACTAAAAGTGAAAGGAGGCTTTGAATAGGGCCAATATTTTACCAGTTTTGTGGCAAATTTTCCAGTTCCTTCCAAACTATCCCACTAATTTACCCTGCAAGAGGACCAGTGTGGCAGGTGCTCCTAGGTCCAGGATCGGGTGTGGAGACCAAAGCACACATGTTACATAGCTGGGCAGTGAGGCGGGATTTCCCCCAAGTTCTACCTGGTCCTGATGGCCAAGCTTATGCTTCCTATTATTTCTATAAAGTAGCTTTTCATGTGCCTGTAAGTTTACTGAAACTCAGACATATGAGCTCCTCTTTCAGTCAACAACTCCTCCCAGACCCCAGCGGGTCCTCTGTGCTCCCTTCTCCACCACAAACACACACACAAAGCCCTTCCTTGCTTTTCCCTAGACTGAGCCCAACTCAGCCCACTACTCTCCCTTCAGTGCTGTCTTCCTCCCTTCACCCCCTTCTCGCCCTCTCCCTGCTCTCTCACCTTGCTTTCTATACCCTCACTTCTTCCCTTCTCCCCCCTGCCTTAGCCTCCTTCCACCCTTCCTTTCTCTCCTTTTGTCTTCCTCTCAGGTTACATAAGCACTTAGTACACACTGGTCCGAGAAAGAGTCTTCAGAAACCCTCCACCTCAGCATGCCCACAACCGTTCCACCAAGGGCAGCGGATGCACGGTGTCTCAGGTACTTCTCTCGTTGAGACAAACTACCCAACATCCAAAATGAAGGAAGGAAAGGTTTATTTGGCCCACAGTTTGGAGAGGTTTCAGTCCTTAATCACCTGGCTCCAAGGAAAGGTAGCATGGCAGAGGGCCATCAGAGAACAGTTCATGGCACTCACAAGATAGCAAAAGTAACATTGTATCCAGTCCGCTGGGATTAGGGCCCGGCCAATCCAATCAGTGGACTAATCCAGCCATCATCCACCCTGAATCCCCAGCATTCTTAATCCTAGCATTTTACTATGAATCAGTCACACACTCTAGATTCAGCCACCTCCAAAAAAGCCCCATCCAAAAGTGCCTGAGGCTTTGCGGGGACATCTAGACACAAACCCTAACACGTGGAGTGAATGCCTTAGCTCTCTTCAGCCTGCACCCAACACCCCCATCACAGAGACAGCCTGTCCTCTACAGAAAATCCTCATGGAGTCTGCATCTCTTATATTCTTCTTACTGCCTTACTGCAGACACAAGGGCTTTAGGGCTGCCCAGAAGAGAAGCTGGGTTAAGCACCAAAGGAAATGACCTAAAATCCCAAGAGACAGATGACGGTGGAAGCCACAACTGTGCCTTTCTCCTGTGTACTCACCTATACAGCAAGCCTACTGTGTGCAGGCCTGGAGACACTGGCAGGACAAAGCCACAGGCTCTGCCCATGTGGGGATCGGGTTTCCCGGGGAAGGCACTGGTGAGCCTGTGTCAGAGTGACCCCCCCCATGCACACTGCCGTGGAAGGGTGCAAGGGGTGCTGGGAGCTCTCAGGCCCACTGGCAGTGCTGGGAAGGTTCCTCAGAGGAGTGGTGGAGCAAAGTGTGGCAAAGAGGAAGAGTTTCTCCACGGGACAAACTGAGCTCAGAGAGGAAAACAGGCAGAAAGTGCTCAGGGGTGGATGACAGCCACACATGGGCACAGATTTCAGGTAGGTGGGGCACTACACTAGGGCTAGGCATGAAATATTGGCAGGGTCCAGGAAGAACCCCAATGCCATGAACCAAGGAAGCCACCCAGGGACTCCAAGATAGTGAAAAACTCACAGCCTGGCCCTTTTCAGTTGGCTCTGGAAGCAGCAGGAAGGAGTAAGGAGAATGACGGCATGCCTCTAAACTCAGCAGATCCTACCCGGCCCACTGGACCAACATTACAGCCCACTCAGACCTCTGCAATGGCCCCTGTCACAGATGCCACTCTTACATTCAGCCCTCACACTGTCCTCTCACTAAGAAGGAAGATTGTATTCCCAACACACAAAGCAGGACATATCTCTTCTACACATAACACTGCAGTGCTTCTCAGAGCTGTCAGAGCAGGACGCCCTCCAGGACTGCAATGCATTTCCCTGCCCACTCCTCTCACGGCCTCTCCCACCTCCAGGCATGTTGCCCTCCTTCCTCTCCCTTGAACACGCTAAGGTCTTTCATTTGATTTTTCCTCCTGCCTAGAATCCTGTTCCGCAGTTACACACAGGGGTCAACTCAGTCTGGTTTCTCCTCAAATATCCTCTTACCTGAATTTCTTCTTTGACCATTTTCATCAAAACGGTGTTCCTTCTGCCTACTCTTCCTCCCAGAAAGATGTTTGCGTTTATTTCTGCCCTTCCTAGATATAAGCTTCCTGGAAGCAGGGACTGCTTTTGTTCTCCTTCAATGCTATGTCCTATGGGTCCAGAACATTACCAGCCACATGCTGGACCCCAATTACCCATTTGTGAGCTGTATGAATTAAAGCATCCCTCTGAGGCGGATGTGGTCTACAGAGATGAAGATGGCTGTAGGGTAGCAGTAGAGGTCAGAGGAAGTGAAGTCCGAGAGGAAGAGGCAACTTGGATTACAGATTTACAGTCCAATTCAGAACCCTCTGGGTCTGAGCCCTGGGTATGCAACTCTAACCTGCAGGGTATCATGAGGTCCAGGTCAGAATGATTTTCTTGACACTAGTCAGGTAAGATTCAATATGTGCTCACAGGTGTCTTCCGCAGGAAGCCAGCCCTGAGGCACTTGGCCTCAGGGTCCATTTGTGCTGGCTCTGGGGAAAGCAAACACTAGGAGCTAAGAATGAGAGGGACCCAAGCCACTCACCTCCTCAGGGAACGGAAACCAGAAAGCTTCAGTTTTCTAACTATACAATACCTCCTCCACTTGCCCCAGGTTCGCCCACAAACAGCCACTGGTTATTTACAATATGAATAAAACCACTTCCCTTTGTGTCCCGTTGGGATCTGGTGAATAAGCATCACAATTCAGAACTCAAACCAGCAAAATGGCTCTGTAGATGGGAAAGGCTGAATGGGGAGGGGGGACCTGAGTAGTTTGTAGGAAAGGAACAGAGAGAGGCAGGGAGGTGAAGGTTTTGTCTGTGACTGAGCAGAGTAACTCATTCCCATGTCAGTGTGGTCTGCAGGTGGGTGTGTACTCCCCTTCCCCACCTGGGCTGGTCACTTTCGGGGATGCTGCAAGGTCTCAGGAGCTCTCTGCTTCCTCAGCGGCCTGAGCTCGTGAGTAATGACATCACTATTGCCCAGAGGATGTTACCTAGAAACTAATAAAACTTCCAACAGGTGTGGAGTTAGGAAATGTTTCTGTTTCAGAAAGTCCTGTCAACTGACCTGGAGAGCAGACCTATGGGTAGGCAAAAGGAATATGGTAGGAGAGAGAAATACAGAGAAATCTACCTACAGACTCACACATCTCAAGTGTTAGGTTTTCAGAAAAGTAAGTGTTATAGGCAGCTGAGTTAGACAGAAATATTGGGCTGGGGATATAGCTCAGTGGAATAAGCGCTTGCCTAGTAAGCGCAGGGTCCTGAGTTCGATCCCCAGTACCGCAAAAAAAAAAAAAAAAAAGACAGAAATATTATAGGCAGTCAGACAGGGCCGGGCCTCGAAGGAGCCAAGAGACCTGAAGGAGCCAGCAGACCTGTGGGCCAGACCTCAGGACAAAGGGTGCTATACAAATGCACCCACTCACTTCCCTAGGTGTAAATGTCAGGGATTGATATTCTAAATAAGTAACAACCACCTTCTAAAAAGCCAGGAAGAGTCGCTAGCCCGACCCCCACAGGAAAAGCCCCTGATCTGTATTCATGCCCACTTGCTATGTGACTCACTTCCCCATTTGATCCCAGTCCACTCAGTCTTACCTGAACGATTATACCTGTAGTCTTATTGGCTGACCATAGTTTTGTCCATCTCCCCTACCTTGGACCCACCTCACCTCATGGTTTTTCTCTATGAAAGTCCCTGGAAAAGACAGTCGGGGGTAACCCACTCGGGCCCCCTTTCTGTCCCTCTCTTGGACAGAAGCTTTCTTTCTCTCAATAAATATATTCTGCTCTTAACCTCCGTTGTTCCTAAAATTCATTCTTTGGTTTTAGAGAACACGAACTTGTCTGATATCATTCGGGTTGGGAGATTTAATTTCCTGTATCATAAGGAAGGAAACAATCAAGAAGGTGCTGAGAGACCATAGATGTCAGAGTATGAGAAATCTGTGGTCAAAGTGGCATGGTCATTCACGGTTGTCCATGAAGCCACGCCATCTGGGCAAATGGCGCAGTAGCAACTCTGGCTAGCTCCAGCGCTGTGCTCCTCCCCCCTACACTGTAGCATCTGGGACTGCCTGGTGCCTCCCAGAGTCCTCGCCTTTGTATAGCCACAGCCACAGGAGCCAGCCCTGTGCCCCCGCCCATTCCTCACCCCTCGGCCATGCTGGGCCTGTTTGTGTGGTGAGTTAGTCCTCCTAAATGGTGAAAGAAACTTTTTAAGCACTTGCTACCTCTCAAACAGTCAGGTGCTCTTCATCATCTCAAAGATGCATTCTCCCAACTGACTGGCTTGCACATTCCCAGGCCCTGTGACTCTAACCTGCCTTTTCAGTGAAATGTTCAGAGTTCAGGCTCCCACTCCCTGAGCAACACCCCAGATGCACTCTTAACTTGCTTCAACCCCCCCTTAGGATTTTTGGCCTCTGCGACTTTGTCCACACTGCTGCTTCTGTCTGCCACACTCCCTCACATCTCAGGTTGTCCTAACCACGTCCCAGGTCAGTGCTACATTTTCCATGGAGCCCCAACAATAACCAAAAAAAAAAAAAAAAAAACCAGGAAAAAACATGTTTGCAACAGACATTCCTTGGGGCCAACTAACAGCTAACAAATTGGAATACCCAGGTGTGGGCACAGAGCTCCCAGTGCTCTGCAGACACAGCCAGTCAGTGCAGCCAGTGGAATTCTCTGTGCTCTTTCCCAGTCCCTCTCCTTATGGCATTGTAAGGCAAAAATTCAAAGGTTAATGTAAGTGGGGAAGGACCAGTCATTTCACTGACTGAGACTCAGTTCTCCAACATGGCTGTCATGGTTACTTTTTTCTCTTGTTGCCAAGACAAAATACCTAACACCCAAAATTAAGGAAGAAAAGATTTATTGAGCTCACAGTTTGTGGAAGTTTCAGTCGATACTTGGCTGGTTCCAAGGCAAAGTGGCACATGGCAAAAGGCAACTGTTCATGGCTGCAGAAAACAGCCAAAGCAGCAAGCACAAAATGGAGGAGTGGTGGCAAGCAGCCTCTTCCTCTCCCTTACATAGGCAAACTGTCTGTCCCAGGGCAGTGTAGCCCTCAAAACCATGAATCAAAACTCTAAAAGCTGCCCCATGACTGTATGAGGATTTGGGGGGACATACAGACACAGACCATAACAATGGGAAACTATATAATTATTTCAGAAGACAGTCGTAGAATAAATAATTTGACCTTTGAACAAGTTATTTAGAAAGTGTAATAAAGCATCACCCCAATGTACCACACAAAGATAAGAATGAGACAGAGGATGATGACAGCTATAACAGAAAAGAGATGGTAGTAGGAATGTTCTGCCTCTATTGAGTCCAAGGAGTAGGTGGCAGATTACGGGTCAAACAGAAGCGCCTTCATGATAAATACCTACTGTCAGTGTCAGGAATGTTAAATGGAATGGCACCCTCTAAGTGCTCAGTGATGATGGAGATGGAGCTGCTGGGAATAATAGTGGGGATGGTGGTGGTCATGGTGACGGTGGTGGTCATGATCATGGAGGGGCAGTGCTGACGGTGCCAGTGAAGATGATGATGGTGACGGTGATGATAATGGTGGTGATACTAGTAGTACTAGTGGTGGTGGAGGTAGGTAGCAGTTGTGGTAACTTTAGTAGAGTGCATATTGCAGTAGCTATGTAATTTCTGCATTTTTTGACCTGCAACACATTGTAGAGCTCTGAGAAGTGCTGACAAAGCACAAATTCAACTGCAATAAAGAGCTGTTTTACTAACAATAGGTGTGTTTCCTGTCATTTTTTTCTTTTCTTTTCAATTGCTACCCAGCACAATATCTGTTTAAGGGTTTGCAATTTATCGTGAGGGCAGATTTCGCAAACCATTTTGAATGCTGGGATGCCGAGCAGGCTGGTGTTTCCAAGGCTGCCTGCCTGACGGCGGAGAGGAGCCAAGGGAGACTATTGGTTCAGAACAGCAAATCTTTCCCAGCTGGGGTGAGTTAACCAGTCATTCATAGGGCCATCGAGAGACAAAAGGATTGCTTGTGCAAATCATTCTAACACACACTGAATGCTCTTTTGCTCAGTTCTTCTCCATCCCTCCAAGCATTAAGCATGATTATTTTATACTGGCTGGAGCCGAAGCCAGGTGCTCAGGCAAAACCGAAGGTGTCCTGACAGAAACCCTGGCTCCACGCCCTGGAATAAATCAAACAGTAGCTTGTGATCCAAACAATGCTGCTACCATCTGGTAGAGCCGGAAATGGCTTTAAAATGGAAAAGTAAAACAAATACAACCCAGGCAGCCACTGACAAAAGACAGCCTGTGTTTCTCCCTCACATCTACTAGAGGTCATAGCTGGTGGACTGGTGGCTTTTAGCAAATGTGGGCCCCTCTGGAAAACAGCCAGAGATGAGAAAGTCAGTTAGCAAGGGTCCTGAATCGCCCCACAGCATCTTCAGCGATGGCACCAGCTTCCAGGTTAGAATTTAGTGTGCACATGGACACACACACCATCCTCAAGCAAGGATTGTGAAGGGTTTCGAAGCAGACACACCTGAGTTCCAATCCCTGCCATACCTTGCAATCTGGTTCACACTGCATACACATTCCTTTACATCATGAATGCCTCCTTAATGTAATGGGACTTGAACTATTACAGCATGTAGATTCTTACGTAAATTAAGTGAAAAACCTAGGTAGATATCTGCCATGCAATGACTGTTCAATTTTTGTTTCCTTCCTATGTTATATTGTCCCTATATGCACATCAATCTATTTCACTGTAAAAGTGTATTTTTAATGCTACTGACACAGCTGAGAACACCATGAGAAGCTTGGGGAGCCCTCTCATCCTTAGTGAGAAGGTGAGAACCACATTTGACAGGATCACACAAGTTGTCATCTACTGGTGAAAGAGATGTCAGAAATGTTGAGAAAATAACATGAGGGACCAGAAGAACTGCTGCAGTCTCATGTGAAGAATAAGGATCAAAACCTCAAGGACCCTGAAAAGGTGATTTTTATCTTTCTGGATATTAAATTACTCATTCTGAATTTCAAGGACCCCTTTTGTCATGGTAAGTCTATAGCTTATACTTTCCAAACTTTACATTACCTTTGCATTGAGTTAAAATGCCACATCACATACAATTTTTTTAAGTAACAACAAAAACATTTTGGACCAGAGAAGAGAAAATGAAAAGATACATGGGCTATTTCATCCAGGACTTAGTACTACAGAGCAAGGCAAAGGCCACAGTCTCTTTGTTGAAAGTGGACATTCCCAGTCTGAGGTCAGAACTGGATGAGCAAATGCTGATTCTGGATCCTATCGTCACTCCACACAATATCTCTTTGCCTAGAGACCTGAATCCACATTCGCTTCATTCATTCTGGCATTCTTATTCCATGTGACACCTATTGATAGCACTCTATGCTTATGTATATTTACACGCTTTTATATATGCTATCTATATTGTGCATATAAAACTTATGTTTTATATATAAATACAAGACACTCTTCTCCATATCATGAATACAAAAATTAAAAAGACAAGTACTCATTCTCACAGATTTACATTACAGTACAGAGAAAATAACTAAGTTCTCAAAGAAAAATATCAGATAAGTGGTCTGCAGAACATCGCAACAGGCCGGTGTGAGAGGGACAGGACAGCTATTGGGGGGGTTGATGAAGACGGGAACAGAATCTTTTGGTAAAATGACCCTGCTGGAAGTTAGGAATGTCCAAGTGGTAGCCTTGAGCTAGGCTGGTTGTCCTGCTGGAACACTGGTGACTCAGGTGTAATGGCGGTGTCTCTCACTTCAGCTAAGTGAGCATGCTTTCTGCTTCCTCCTCACTGACCAGCTCAGACAACAAGAGAAAGTTGTGACCTCAGAAAGGTCAGTACCACCAAGCTCAGTATCACCTCTCCCTCCATCAGACAGCCAGGAGCAATTGCCTACCACCCAGCTGCAGGTGGGAGGGATTCTTTCCCAGCTCTGGGGATGGTTTGAATTGCTTAGCTCCCAATTCTCCCCTCTTACCATGTTATTGCAGGAAAACACTGGCTTTGTTTAAAATGAATGGATTTGCCTTGCCAAGGAATGAAATCTTCAGCCTGCTGCTAATCTCTAAAATACAGGGTCTGGACTCTTTTTTCCCCAGACCATATTTGAGTCTCAGTGTTTTGATGCACAGGTCTGTGCACCTTGTTGCTGTCTGGCCCTTTCCTCCTGCAGCCTGAGTGCGTGCAGCGCTGCGCTCAAGAGCTCTTCTGAGCGGTGTTTCCATTGAAATTGACGAGGAGGAAATGACCAGTCATAGTGCAGCAAGCAGAGATATAGGTTTTGAATAAGTCATTCTGTCCTGAGTTCTCCTGACTCAGCCAGAGAAGGACAGAACGGAAAGCTGCTTGCAAGCCAACATTATCACAGTGAGCTTCTACTCGCTCTTCTCCACTACTGCAAGCACGGAACTAGCAACTGTCACAAGACGGAGCACACCTACAGCACGGACTCACCCAGGACTACTGAAAGCTCAGAGGGTCTAAAGACACCCTGGTCATCATCTGCGATACCCTAAGGGAAACCGGACAAGAGGAAAGCCTGCTACACCCCATAGCCATGCCCTCTTGTCCTGCCTTACAACCCTTGATCCATGCTGCTCTGCTGATGTTCTGTCTTGTAGGGCATGATTTCCACTTTTTTTTTTTTTTTTTTTTTTTTTTTTGTCTGTTCACTGCCTGGTGTGTGATCTGGACTAAAATGGATATTCAAAGGCTCTCCCACCCTGGCTGAGAAGCCACTTTTCTCGTCTGATCGTCACCGGAGCTTCTGACCAGTCAGCCTCTCTCTTCATTATCCATTCTGAACACCGTGGCCCACTGGGTGAACTGAGAAGCTTAGGTGGCCCTGCTGCTGCTGTACTGAGAGCACCAGAGGGAGCAAAGCTCAGCCAGAAACAGACAAGATGGAAACACAGAGATCGTTAAATAAATATTTGATGAACTTCAAGCAGTGGTTTTCACAGATTTAGGTAGGATAACGGTTTGATGGTTTTGTTTCTCTTAAAATCATTTAGCTTTTGAAGATACTGAATATTACTGAATATTTTACTGAAATATTTAGAACCCAAATTATGAGACTTGTGAAATTGCTTCCAGCGGTGGGTAGGCATGAGGGCTGGAATACATGAAACAGACTTGTCAGTGACTCGATGAGCAGTTGCGTACACACAGCTTCATTTCACTGTTCTTTCTACATTTACATATGAGTATTGTTTCCATAACAAGCATGAAAGATCCCCACCCCCAACACACACAGAGTAAATTTAGTCTTTGCAGAAATCTGCAAGGACTGTCATGAATGGCTCATGAGTTCTCTGCTGGGTTGCTGACTTTGGTCACATAGATCTCTTGCTCAATGTCTGCCTTACTCTTCCCTCGGCCAGTGAGGCTTGGCCTTCCCCTCACTCCCAAGAGCCTGCTCAGGTGTGTATAGGGCACCTTGCCACACCCAATGGCTCAGCGTCTGCTCGGGTTGACTCAGGAGACAAAAGACGGCTGCCTCCAAAGGCCAAAAAAATCTTAAAGATGAGATGTTTTGCCAGCTGTAGAGGAGGTGAGAAAACAGGGAAGCTCCCCAGGGGGCAACCAGATAAATGTTAATTATGCAGCCGAACTGTCACTGTTCCTTGCTTGCCTGCTGTGCTACCAAAACAAACATCAATACCCTGCAGAGCTCTATGCCTTTGTTCTTCCTCAGTAAATGCTGGGGTTTGAGTCAGGTGTGGCTTCTCTGCCTTCCCGTGAAGTCCCCTGCTGTCTCTGACAAACGTATTCAGTCTCTTGCACCTTCATCTTCTCTCTAACAGTGTTTGCTGGTCCAAACCCAGCAGGCGTGCAGTTCTCAATGGGGCTGTCCTGAATCATCTGCTGCAATGCTAACTGACCACTATGTCACTTTCTGCCCCTCAGAAACCTGCGGCATAAGGGCAAGGATCATGCTTCTCAGTGAGCATCCCCCTCCCTTGTCTAGAGTAAGATCTGTCAGGCTGTCAATGCTGAAGAAACTTTTGTGGGGCAGGTGAACTAATGCAAGGAAGAGAAGGGGGGAAGAAGAAGCAGAGGAAAGAAAAAGGCAAGAAGACAATAATAAAAGATGACAGGAAAAGAGACACACAAAAGGAAAGGGGCTGGTTGAGCGTCTCCTGTGTACTACTGGCAGACTTAGGGGGCTGGGGATATAGCTCAGTGGAATAAGCGTCTGCCTAGCAAGCGCAGGGTCCTGAGTTCGATCCCCAGTACTGCCAAAAAAAAAAAAAAGTGACTACTGGCAGACTTGGAGGAGAAGCCTAGTCTGAAATCATTTTAGTTGCTCTCAATTGGAAAAGCAGAAATCCAGGTAAAGGTGCTGGGCAGAGGCGAGTGCACAGAGGCAGGAAGCCTCCCTCAGGGTGCAGTCTTGTTTCTGAGACCATTCCATCAATTCTGGAGGAAAGGGAAATCCACCCACCCTGGCGGGCCACTTCTGGCAGCACCTGTGCTCAACATTATGTGGTTTCCAGGCCCCACATCCTCGCTCAGCAGCTGTCCCACTGGCTGAGACTCCTCTAGTTGCCCTCCTTGATCTGTATCAGTTTCCAGGGAGGCTCCGGATTGGCTATGCACATGTGTCACCTTTCTCAGCTGATTTCATGTTCATGAGTGCTTAGCAATGGTAGGCTTAATTATTTTTAAGAAAATCTGAGTGCCTGTAGCAAACTGCTCGTGTATCCCAAGAGTTCCACATGAGCTTTGCTAACATGCTGACACATGAATGAAAGAAAGAGGGAAATCCAGATCCAGCTGTGGAGATACACAGTCCTGGGAGGGAGTCCCTGAGAAGCCACTTAGCAGATGTGCTCCATCAAGCCTTGGCCTTCAGTGGTGGAAGCTGTCATGAGGACTGCCACACATCTCGTGCTCAATAAGTACCACCCCCACCCCACATTCAAAGGCCTCTCAGCTGTGCTAAGCTTCAACCAGGCCAATGCCCCACTGCACTTGTGGTTGGCATGGTTCTTGAAGACAAAATGTGCTTCTGAGGATAACAGTGGCCATGCATGACAGGTACACCCAGTGAGTTCCCATAAAGTACAACCAAGAAAGTGCAGACCTAACAAGCAAGCTCATACAGGATGACCCTTCTCATCCCTAACAAGGGTAAACTAGACCAAAATGTAGATCAGTGGTGTCAAACTATGGCACATGTGCTACAGCCAGATGTTTGTTATCACTGAAAGCTCTAAAACTTCATCATTACTGCCATAGATAAGAGATGTTCACAGTTATCTTTACATAAACAGTTCCACCTACCATCTAATACTATGTCAGGAAAAATAATACAGCTGCTCAATAGAAAATGAAGCAAGTTCACATAAACACTAATTACATAAGGGCAAAGATTGTTGTTTTCTCTTAAGACCCTGTAAAAGCATGTTGAGAAATTAAAGCTCCAACAGCTGCCATGCTTTGCTGCCCTTGAAGGTCTGTGCCCACCCTGGATACTCTTTCTCCTAACAACTCAGTCATGGCCAGGCCTCCCTTACTGAAGCAAGAAGGCTACAGAGTTGGAGAGACCACATGACTTGCAAGGATCACACAGCAACAAGAAGTTGAGCAGGGCTTCTAGGAATATGAGGTATCATGATTCAAAGTCCAGAATCAATCTACTCTACAGGGAAGAAGGCAACATGTCTGATGGCCTCATCTCAGAAAGGGGAAGTGAGACAAGCACTGTGCATGCTGAACAGGAAGAAATATAGCCAAGATCTCCCACTTGAGACAAGTGACGTTCTCACCCAATATGCCCTTAGGTGTCGTTCCACATTTCACTTAGACTTGAAAACAAGTTTCTCCCAGACTTTTGGAGACTCAAGGTGGTTCTAGGAGGTAGAGTTGTTAGAAAATCAAAGCATAAGATTCAGTGATGGATAAGATCACACTGGAGTTGGTCTTGAGTAATAAAGGAGCAAGTCACTGAATTCAGTCAGTTTAGAATGGAGGAGGCAGAATGTGGGGACCAAACCACCTCAGAAAGTCAGTCCATGGTAAATCCATACTGCCATCCACCCACCTGAGTTATAGAACCGTCAGGCTAAAGAGCCACAAATGGGATAGGAGCACCCTTTTGCCAGATGTCAGGACTTCCTCCCAACCCACCAGGGAAGAGTAGTTGCCTTCTGATGTCTAGATGAAATCTTCCAGGGACAGTAATCTCACTGTTTCTGGATTTGCCATACCATCTCAGGACTGGTGTGCCCCCTATACAGTTTGCCATGGGAACTAATAAAGACAGTACCAGTTTAAGGTAGAGTTCAGTAAGTGTTTTGTCTACCTGCTATGTGCCTGGCAACTTGATGGAAAGTAGAGACACAGAGGTGAGTCTATGTCCCATTCCAGTTTGTCACAGGGCTCCACGAGGCAGCCACTGACATGTGCTTCTGTAACTCCTTTCTTAAATCTATAGCTTTGTGTGAGAAACAAGGCTTACTGGTGAACAAGAACCTGCTAGATGTGCACAATTTTGATAAGAAGACAGTTGCTGAATTAAACTACATTATGCTATATTAAGTCCCATGACATATGATATTCAATAAGAACATGGATGCTTAAAGTATGTCAGCATATTTCCACCATTTTGCCCCTATTTTTTCTCTTAGTCTTTTTCTCAAAACTTAACACAAACTCCACATGCTTCAGGAAGCCCTGGCTGTCCTCAGTCTGATGAGTCACACATCTTTGTTTTCTCTGCACTGGGTCTTCCTCCACCAAGGAGCTGTGATTGCCCACACCACACTCATCACAGACCCCTTTCCATGTTCCCAGGCCCTCGCTCAGGGCAGAGCCGTGGGAGACCCTCACCCAGGTTAAGGAGCTGAGCCCCACCCTTCTTTATGCTTCCCAGATTCATTTAAAGTTCCTAGGCTGGCATGTGCCCTGTACCGGACCTAAGAATATGGGGTCATTGTGGGTGAGTTGGGACATCAAAAATGAAGACAAGTTACTTACTCGGAGACCTTGCAAACCAGGAGGTCCTTCCTTGCCTTCTGGACCCATGACACCCTTGAGGAAGGAAAAAGAGGAAAAGAGAGAGGCAGAAGGACAAATGAAGGACTCAACAATATGAGTTATGCTCTAACTTCTGCTTCTCATTGGGCAGGGAAACCCCATCACACCCCAGTGGGAAATCTTGAGATCAGGAGAAAAATAACATCCCATTCTCTCCTGTCTATTTTGTTTTTGCCTTTGTTTAGGGCTTTTTGTTTGTTTGTTTTGCTCTTCCTTTTGAAAAATATATTATTTTTATTGGTACATGTTTGCAATACACAATGTTTACATTTCCTGTAGGGAGTTGGTACGTAGAGATAACACGCATGAATTCTATTTTTTCAATCCCCTTCCCTTTTCTTCTCTCCCCCTGCTTCCATCTCTGGATCTTCCTCCCATCTGAGAAGGAGCTATCTCCTTACTTTGTGTTATCTATCTCTTATTTTCCTTTATATATATTTTGGATTTCTCATAGAAGAGGAACTATGCAATATCTAAGCCTGTGTGTCTGATTTATCACACTTAATACCTATTGATCTAACTAAATACGTTTAATGAGAAAGATACAGGCAGCACATTACAGAAAGCCACAATAAGGATTAAATGGTTGCTGTTAGTACTTCACATAAAACACATGCAAACAACCATATGGGGCCCAAGTGCCTAACTTTAGCCCAGCGCCCTCTCCCCTGAAGCTTGCTTGAATGGGAGACAACTAGCCTGGGTACTCTGAATGTAGGACAATAGTGATGACTGGACAAATGAATGAGGTGTTCTAGGAAAGATCAATTTCAACTCCAGAAAGAACTTCAGTTGTGGAGTGGAGGTGTCCTACCCAACTAATTCAAACCCTGCCTTCTCACCCTGCCTAGTATCTGCTGCAGACCCTGAGACATATTGCTTGACAGTGTTGAATCTCAATTACCTCTTCTCTGAAGTCAAGGTAAGGCATTTTATCTAGTGAACAGTTGGGAGGCCCACGTAAAGAATCAACCCAAAGCCATGCTTCAGCCCTGCAGTCTCTTGTAGGTGCCTAATCACAACCGAATGACTGCATCTAGAGGAAGACACAAAATCTGAGTGGGCAGCTGGAGCCCTAGCTCAAGCTCTGGCTCTGTCCCCACTTCTGAGTGGATCTTAGCCACAGATGCCCTCAGCACTCCAGTTTCCTCATCTTAAATAAATAGTAGCGTACTAACAGTGACTATTGCCAAATGCTAAGTATGAGGTAACCAAGCTACATTTAGGTCCCAGGTCTTTTAGTAACACCATGTAAATGGATAAATACATAGACAATTTTCAGAAAATTAGTGTGTGTATCTCCCACACACAAATACAAGAAAAAAATCTGTGAGCTCAGGGTCCACAGTGAGAGGAGACCTGGCAGGAGTGAGTTCACTTCAAGCATCAAGAAATACTGGTCCTTCAGTGGTTCAGCCAGGCACTGGTAAAGGACCAAGGCCTGTTCCTGCTTGGAGACAGATGAAAGATGCCAGCATTGGGATGCAGAATGCTGTGTACTGTTTCCATTTAAAGAATAGGATATATTCTCTTCTCTCTGGGACAGTTGAACACAAATTCAATTTTTTTCCATTCTCAACAGAAGTTATGGAAGCCACCTTCACAACTTGATTAATCCTATGCATATTTAGGAAGCTATTGCCCTGTGGAAGGGCCTAAGCTAGATGTCTCTGGGGATTCAAAAAGTGAGAGAAAGGACAACTGATGTCAGTACTAGGTTTAACAAATCTTCACATGGCACTGCATTGTAGATTAGTTCATTTGACCCCCATAGAAAGTTCATATAAGAGATGGTGATGATAATGATTTCCAAGTTATCAGTGAATCAAATAAGGACTAGAGAGATTAGTTAATGTTACCAAAGGCACAAATCTACTTGGTGAAGGAATAGGGACATGAAGCCAAATGCCTTCCATGACCGTACTACTCTTTATAAGCTTTTGCTACAGTAAGGTCCCATTTTAATCCCTTTAAATGCCTATCTCTCCACAAGCATGTGCTACATTCCCATCATGTAGTAAACCTAAGAATTTCTAGATGGGAGAAATACTGGTCCTGGCTTTAAGAAGTTCACACTTTTTGATCTCTCATTACTGTTCTTCTCTGAACAAAGCCTTTGCTGAGGTTGTTTTTTGAGCTCCAGCCAAGGGAATTTTATCATTTCTGCCATGCATGGTACTAAATGCCATTCTGGAAAAACATCTTGCCTGGTAAACATCTTCAGGAGCATGGACAGCTTTATTAGGCAGCAAGATTGAGCTATGCTGGTGTTTGAACCTACAGTGACTCAAGCCCATGTGTCCTGTATAATAGAGCACTGTGCACTCACTGGTGAGAAGAGCATGGGTTATACAGACAGATCTGGGTCCAAGTTCTGTTTCTTTAACAGCTATGTGACTTTGTGTGAGTCATTCAATGTCTCTGCACCAATAGCTTCCTTATTAAAAGATGAAAAATAACTAACATACCCACCCTTGAAGACTCATTTATATTAAAAGTATATCACTGTAAAATATCTAATGCTTGCCAATAATGGATCTGAAATAAATATGTATAGATGCAAAGAAAGCTAAACATAGACAGTCTACTGCATGACCTTAAAACTTACAGCAATAGTAGACAGCTCTGAGAAACTGAGCTTTGGAGGGGATATAGGAGCAGAAAATAATTTTACTGACCCCAAAGTTTTGATATGAAATTGTTCTAATTAACACATCATCTAAGTTTGCTCTAGTTTTAGTTTTACCCAGGCAAAACCACATAAATGTATTCTAATGATGAATGGGCCTCAATGGCTCAATATGAATCTCATTTATGGGAATTTATAAATAAGAGTTGCTTTATTTCCTTCAGTAAAATGTAAGAGCTGCTTTATTCCCTTCAATAAAAATATAGCAACTTGCAAGAAACTGCAGCATGCTGCCAGGAGAGGAAACTTTAAAACAGGGATTCCTGCGGGGTTCACTGCATTCTTATTAATTATCCTTAGTTTCCAAACTTACATCATAAATGATCTCAGGGCCCCCTTGAATGGTCTGTTTCCAAACGTTTATTTACACATCATTAAGTGCTTAACACTGAGCTGGAGTGCTCCAAGCTGGCAAGAAGCTATAACCAATTGGAAACATGGGAAAGTACATGTGCATAGAATGATTCAATTGGTTTAGGAGTGTTCAGTGTTTTTCTTCTATGTTATCTGAAAGGAAATGGAAACATCAGACTGAGTGCCTGGTAACCCTCACTGTGGCCTGTTTGGACCCAGAGACTCCAGGAAGTCACATTTGAATTCAGCAGGAGCTGCTGGCAGTGACGTTTTCTTCCTATAGTCCGGTTTCTCCCTAGGTAAGAGGGTAACAAGAACAGCATCAACCACTCAGGATGATGTGAGACTTCCGAGATAACCAAAGGATGGTGGGTTTTCACGACCTAAAGGTGTTCAGAGCACACCCAGGGAAGGGTGACTTACTGGAGCTCCTGGTGGTCCGGGTGGGCCCTGGTGACCTCTTGGACCTGGAGCTCCCTGAAAGCACAAGCCAAACATGCGTTAGTCACAACTGCCCTCTTCCTATGAAGAGCGCCTTACCACCCATGGCCTATCCTCTCTACAGTGTACTTCCCATTCTCCCAAAATGGTCCCAGATGCATGAGACACAGGTGTGGCATTTGTGTTCCTCACAGAAAGCTCCCTGTGAGGCTCCAAGCCCCACTCTAAGGCTGGAGCCTTTCCACATCTGCTACAACTTAAATCCTTACAACAAGAGCCTCTTACCTGTTCACCCTTCAGGTCCTCTCTCTGGACCTGAGAGACAGACAGATGTTAGCAAAGGTGTCAGCAGCTTCTCCACACGTCACCCACTCTCCACTCCATTGAGAGTATTTATACAGCATACTGGGCTATAAAGGCTTCTGATTTTTCTCTGATTTTATCCTATTTTTGATGTGAAGTCTTTCTGTCCAACTCATGTCACCAAAAGAGTTCTGCCTTGTGTTTGCAGTTAAGGACTCTTTCAGTGACCCAGTTTTATCAGCAACTGAGAGCACAATCCTACCAGCCGTGACTCACCACAGACCCCGGCACTCCAGGAGGTCCTGCAGGTCCCACGTCTCCCTGGGCAGAAAGAATAAGCATGTTAGTAGAGTTACTAGTTTTCCCCTTCTTTGGTTAAACAATACTTCTGAATGCCCTTCCTTAGTTTTGCAGGCCAACAAGGCCTTCTCTGTGTTCTATCACACACGCTCTGTTTGTACCTAGACTTTGGTGTCTGATTCTTCTCTCTATTTCAAGGTCACAGGCTTCTGAAGACCAGGAGTTACGTTTTCTCTTCTGTGCATATTTTACCCAGGGCCTAGATCTGGCCAGTGTTCCACAAACCCCTCATGGTTTATCACAACAATGTGCATCTTGAAAGCAGCCCTTGGGTCACTGCCCAATGAGCATATTCAGGCACCATGCACAATGCTAGAAATGGCAGGAGCAGAAGCTGGACATTCTGGAGTGTCACTTGTGCAAAGTCCTTGGATTAGCACATGGTCAGCATTCAACAAGTATTTTCCAAATAAATAACAAATATAATGTACTGATAACCCCCATCCACTGCATTACACATGAACACCTGGCTCAGTTTCCTTCCCAGGTAGGTCACCTGGGCTATGACAGCTGAGCCATGACCAGGTTTGTCAAGGCACAAACCATATCTTGGTTCCACATGGAGCATGCTTGCCAATTGTGACAGCACCAAAATCTTTATTTCTAGGACTGTGGTGACTACAGCTGCCACAAGCAGACTCCTTGGAGGACCTGAGCTCTTCCAAGGGTTGCAAACATCAGCTTTATTTTCACCTAGAACCTAGCTTGGGGAGACATTCAGGATTTCAGCAATAAGTTGACAAATAAAAGAATGAGCCAGTAAACAAATATGAGAGCACCTATTAAGATTTCAGGCTCAGGAAAGGGATGAGTGAATTGCAAGCCCGTGCACCAGTCCTTACTCTCTTATATGTGACGCTATGGACAGAAACACATGCCTCTTCCTGCTCTCTCCCCAGGCCCTCCCTGTGGCACCAAGCCAATGTGAGCAACACTGTTCTCCCCAACTGCATGCTTTCCACTCCTGCTCGAGATATGAAATAGGTGCTTCTTGCTATGTGGCACATCAAGCATATTTCAAAAATATCAGCCCCTCATGTCCCTGTCAAAAAAGTTTTAGTACCAATTTCCGCTACTGCAGCTTCATTTTTGTTTCTTGCATGTAATCGAGTCTTTGGAAGGATCTCTTCATTCCGTGTTTTCTCTCTCTAGTCTGCCGCTATCCCACACATAGTCACACTGACACACCTATGCCCACACAGCACACTTTAGGTCATTCTGGAACCTCTCCAAGCAGCTGAGTGACATGTACATATGAACACTTCCACCCATATAAATTCCACCTCAAATAGGTCTTTTGCATTTCTTCCATGAGAATTCAATTCCTCGAAACAAAATTTTTCCTCCTGTATTCCCTCAAGATTTATTAACAGTTTGGTGAAATATAACTGTCAGAAGCTATCACATAATTTTTATGTGCCAAGAAAGAGAGACAGTTATAAGTGACTGCATAATGAATCTTTGGGGTTCATAGCTACATCTTTATTTATTCTTTATATCACCATCACATCCCTGTGAGTGTGTGTGTGTGTGTGTGAGAGAGAGAGAGAGAGAGAGAGAGAGAGAGAGAGAGAGAGAGAGAGAGAGAGAGAGAGAGAGACTGGGAATCTAACCTAGGGCCTTCACACTAAGCTATCTCCCCAACCCACTTTTCAATTGTTTATTCTGGCACAAAGCCTCACTAAATTGTCCAGGCTGGGCTCACACTTGACATCCTCCTGCCCGAGATGCCTGGAGTCCTGATATCCAGTTCTGTTGTTTTTACTTTTGTATTTGTCATCATCATGATTCATCAAGAAATTAGTTTTTCCTAATAGAAACAACTTTGAAGTCAACTAATCAGCAATTGTTAATCACTTGAAGCTCATAATACAATGTTCTGATATACAATGTTATACTACTATGAAAGTAAAGGAATATTTCAGCATTTGTTCATATGCACAATTGTATGGCTATAGCTAACAGATGCTGGAGGGCTTCTATGTACCAGGCCTTCCTCTAAGGACTTGATGCGGATTAACTCTTCTCTAGAATATGATCTTTTCTATCTTAGCGAAAACTGAGGCACAGAGTTGTTCAGTAACTTTCTCAAGTTTGAACTTTTAGTGAGTTATTTATTGATAAATGTTTGCAATTGTCTTTTTGCTTTCCAGTATATGGAATGCTCCGTTTTAGCAGATGAGGTTGTCAGTCTCCAGGAAGGCTCCAAGTTTCCCCTGCCCCCCAGCATTCACACTTTGTGCAGTGACTTCCCACATTGTTTCTCTTTCCTGTATATGACCAAAGGTAGCAGCAGAAGTGATGCTGTGTGCCATCAAGACAAGGTTATGAAACGACTAAGGCTTAAGTTTTGGGATATCTCCCTCCCCCGAACTGAGAGCTCTCACTCAGTTTCCATTTTGTGAGCATCATAGTAGAGAAGCCCTTGTAACAAGAAGCAAAGTCTCTAGCCAACAGCCATCGAGGAACTGAGGCCTGCCACTGACAACATGGCTGAGTCTGGAGGTGGATTCTCCAGTCTCAGTGGTCTCTTGACATAACCACATCCCACCTGGCAGACAGACTGTAATCTCAGGAGAGACCCAGAGCATAAATGATCCAGAGCACAGATTCCGACCCCCTAGAACTGCATAAATTGTTGTGAAATTACTAAGGTTTAGGGTTATTTGTTACACAGCAATTGAAACCTAATACAAATATCAGTCAATCTAGTAAAACTCTTAATGTGGCAAAAAAAAAATTGCATTTCTTAATAGTTCAACTTGCACTACTGCATCCACCTTAGTTACTTTCCTCAAAGTTGGGATACAATGCCCAACTCTCATAATTTAAAGAAGGAGAAATTTACTGTGACTCGTGTTTCAGAAGTTTCAGTCCTTGCCGGGTACTGTGGCATGGTGGAAGGTCTCGGACTGAGGAAATCTACTCAGATCAAGGGGGCCAGGAGGTAGAGCATGAAGGGAGGAACTAGGAAGGTAGATCCACCTTTCCAGATCATCATCATCATCTTGGGCCCTGACAAGACTCTGCCTCCAAATAGCAAGTCAGCATCTAGCCCAATAATCCAATTGTCTTCCAAAAACCTCTGAGTACACAAGGCTCATGGGAAGCATCTACATAAACCATAACAGTAGCCTAGGATAGATATGTGTGTGTGAAAAATTGAAAGCTTTCATTTCAAATCAATCCACTGTGGGATTGTGGATAAGACACCCTAATTTGGAGGCTTCTGTCTTTCATCTGTAGAAAGAAGGAGTTTCAAAAGATGTCTCTGTGACTCTGATGACTTTCTCCAAAGCTATATCACATCTGAGGTGTGTCTCGGTGCTGGTCTCTCAGAGTGAAATACTTTCCTGAGTATTCTAACAAATACCTTGAAACAGTGGTCTGGCCCTTAACCTTGCTCCCTAACGGGTGCTGCATCCATCATGTAAAACAGTTCAGTGTTTTTCCATGTATTAGACACAAAACCAAATCTATAGGAGGTTGGAAATCATGATAAACCCACACACTTGTGTGCACATGCTCACCCACACACGTACACAAGTATGCATATACACAGGCAGCTGTGGGAAACAGAGCCATCACCTACAAGGTTCAACTCCAAGTACCATTCCCCCTTAGTGACTTGAAATAAACTCAAAATACTTGTATCAGCATTTAGCATCCTGTCAAGAAACTACAAGAACCTATTAAAATCCTGACAACAGGATATAGCAAATTGCATCTCAACTCTAAAACACCTAGAAGAGAGAATAATTAACTTGGCTAGAATTCAAAAACCCAAGTGAGCAAGCTGGGAGATACTAACATTCTCCTGCCATGTTCCTCAGCTGAAGTTTGTCCAGCCCATACTTTTTATCTATTTACTTATAAGGCATACTCTGTCTGGATCGACAGTCAGTGGAGCCCTTTCCTTTACTGTGAGCACCACAGGGAAGCAGACTATTCAATCATGATCTTCGCCTGAGCCTGGCTCTGAGAGGCACAGCTGCCCTGATCCACTGTCTCAGCAGCACAGGCTTCCTGCACTCCACAGCCCGCTCTCCCCACCTTTCTCCAACCTGGTATCTAAGGTCTTCCTATGGTACATCTACAAACTTAAAAGATAGCCGTCTTTCTTTTTTAAAGTGAATAATAAAAGAGAACAGTAGCAAATACTAACAACATAGACAAAAACAAAACAAAGCAAAAACAATAAAAATGATACAGGGTTTCACAACAAAATGATACAAATTGACCATAGCTATTATATTGCATATTGCTACCTTCAACAGAGTTGCTCACATGACCAGATGTAAGAATGCAAGATTGATCAAACCATTACAGAGGATAAAAAAATTTAAAAAAGAACATTAGAAACGATACAGAGCTTCACTAGAGAAGATGGAATTCACCAATGGTTGTTATATTGTGTATTGCTGTCTTCAAATTTGCTGCTCAGACCACCCAAGACAAGCATACAAAATTGGTAAAAATGAAAAAAAATTGGGCATTAACTTTGCCTTTCACTAAGCCACCAGACTTCAGCAGTACAATTATCCCACCCCTCCTTCTATATACATGTATATGTATTTTTCCCTTTCTTTTTTCTTTTTCTCCTTTCCCTCATCCCAGTTGTTCCCTCCTTTGAGCGATTTCTTTCCCTTTCATAATATCTATTGTACATTTGGGGTTTTATTTACTCTTTCAGATTACACTAGGGAAACAATATGATATTTACACGGGTCTGATTTATTTCACATATGAGTATGGGCTCCAGTTGCATCCATTTTCCTATAAAAGCTTCGAGTTTATCTTTTTCTATAGCTGAGTAATACTCCATTGTATAAAAATACCACATCATTTTTATCCATTCCTCAGTTGATGACCATTTGGATTGTTTCCAAGATTTGGCTTTGACAAATTGTACTGCTATAAACATGGGTGCTACGTATATCACTGTGGTATGATGTTTTTAATTCTGGGGAAATACCAGAAGGGGAATAGCTGGGTTAAGTGGGACTTCTAATGCTAGTTTTGTGAGGAATCTCCGCATTGATTTCCACAGTGCTTTCATGGTTTCACCAATCTACACTCCCACCTGCAGTGGAGAAGCTGTCTCATTTTTTTCATACAAGGTTGTGTTTCCTCATCTCTCCTGCCTCAACCCAAACCCAACGTTTACCTTGTCTACTGCTCTCCCTCACTCTGACTTTTTAGGAAAGTGATCCTTTCCACACGTCTTCACAAGCATGCCACAGCTTGCAGAGAACATGTCATCATTTGGGCTGATGTACAGAATCTAAACAGCAGATTTGGTGAAGCTGTGCTGGAAAGTGTGCCAACACTGATGACCAGTGTGCTAGGATGCAGCTAGGCTTTGTGATTAAAGGCCTGGTACAGTCTCAGGATTCTTGGTTGATAAAAGTCAGTTATAAAATATGGAGGAGAGAAAAGGAGAAGAGGAAAAGGAGAAAGAGTCCCTAAGATTATCTTTTGTGTTCGCTCACAGTCTTTTTTAGCCCAAAAACCATTTGGAATACCAAAACATTTTAATAAATCTGGATTTTATAAAGTAGGGTTGTTTCTTTTTCTAAATTCATTTATATTCTTAAAGGAAGGAAAACTAATTCAAATACAACAGCCAAAAGTATCTTGTCACCTGAGTCCTGATGCCTGTCTCATCCTACTCTGTGTCACTCTCTGTTCCCAGAACTCCTGCCCCATCCCACTGTGGTCTGTCCGGGTGTCCGTTCACACCCTCCGACCCAGAGCCCAGGGTGTCCGCAGCCTGGGTCTGGCTTACCTTCTCTCCCTGGGGTCCTGCCACACCAGCAGGGCCAGGTCTTCCCTGGAGGAAAGAAAGCAAAGCCGGGTTATGCAGGCACTAGCATTACCCAGATAGAGGGAGGAGAAGGAAAGGATTGGGGGAGCTGCAGCTCTGATCCAGAGCCCGGATTTTCCCAGAAGCCCAGTGCCCTTCGACCAGACTTTCTGCCCTATCCTTACTGGTTCTTCTTCAGCTAAACTAAATCCTGCATCTCCATGTTTCTCTGTTTGAAATTGCACTGCCTCTGCAGTGTGGGCACTAAATTCTGGGGGGGGGCACTTCCTTAGAGGATGGGGAACCCATCAGTGAGCATCCAGGCAAGAGGAGGGGGAAATAATCACCTGGGAGCACAGAGGGTGAAGGCGGATGGAGTCCTATCCCAATTCTCAGAGTCTGAGGACCCGCTGGGTCTCCAGACTGAAAAAAAGAAAGGGCTTCCCAGGCCCTGGCCAAGACTCACTCCTGCTACAAAGAAACAGCCACAGAGAGACAATGTGAGAGATGATAAAGATACAGTCCTTCTTTCCAGGGTCCTCACATAACATCCTCTTTCAAAAGGGCCAGGAGACCCTGAGCTTGTAAACTACAGGAGGGGAAGAGAGAGGCCTGGGGCCTCATGCTAGCATCCTTAGAGCAGGCTCTGGCTTGGCATGGGGGAGCGGGAACCTAGAGGTCAACTGGACAAACAGCAGTCACCCTGGACAGAAGGAGTCTTGGAAAAATGCATCCTTCTGAAAAGAGATGCCTTCAAGGGTGTGCGCACCAGCATATGTGATCTGGCCCCACAGCAGGACCCCAGGGTAAGCCCTCTGCATCCTCAGACACTCCCTTGTGACCAGCACACTTGAGCTCTGTGCTGGTCCACTGTGCCTCCCACTCTGTCCTGGGAAGGAGCCTTCCTTCTCTCTGGGCCAGCACCAAGTGACAAGCGCCAGGTCTGACCAGAGGCAGCACAAACATTTGTCTTTTGCATACCTATTTTTCAAAAAAGCAACTGAGTTAATTAGGGGACTTCTAAGCTGTGGACTACTGAACTGCTCTCTGAGTCATGATCCTGGCAAATACATAAGAAATGCCTTCCCGTTCATGACATAGTGCTGAGGCAATGGAAGAGAGATATAAAACACAGGATCCCAATTTGCTAAGTGACAATTGATATAAATCTAGATATTATTTCTTGGTAAAAGGAATAACTATAAATTTAATCCATATTGCTACAGTGTACTAAAATTGACACTTTTACTAAAATTATAGATTAAATGTAATTAACTTGTGTACTTTATTTTATATTTATATTTACATTAGCATATTGACTGACACATTATGTTAAATTATACCATCCAATATGATAAGCATTTTCCTAACAGTCTGCAATATAGCTTTAGGTTTTATTTAATATTTATTTTTTAATCATTTAAATATTTAAGCTACTCTTAGGACAGATGATGTGACTATATGATACAAATTTAAATGGTTTAGAGTTGCCTTCCTGGCGTATCAGCCAGCCACCTAGTATCTTCTGGGGCAACCACGACAATGGTTTTCTTTTTATCCCCTTAGAACCTCAATCACCAGCCTTTTTTGGCAAGAGGGACCGTTTTCATGGAAGACAACTTTTCTGTAGAGGGTAGGGGATGGAGGGATGGTATGGGGAAGAATCAAAGGAGTACCCAATCTAGATCCCTTTCACACTCAGTTTACAGCAGGTCTGTACTCCAAGAATTCAACGCAGACACTCATCTGATGGGAGGCAGAGCTAAGGCAGTGATGCTAGTGATGGGGAATAGCTGCAAATATTGATAAAGCTTTGCTTGCTCCCCCTCCTCAGCTCACTCCTGTTGTGTAGCCCAGTTCCTAATAGATCACAGACTGGTACCCGTTTGTGCGCCATAGGTAGTCCCTGTCTATGTAAGTCACAGACATATTTTCCCCATTTAGCAGTGTGAGTCACAGATGGTCTCCATCAGCACTGATGAATTTGCAGAGCTCCATCTCATACTCCCATGTCAATGCACCTGAGTTATCCAGTGAGCTCTCAGTGCACAGCACCTGGGTTCTCTCGAACCCTCCGCCCTCTGGACAGGCTTGCAATGACTACCCTGTGCGTACACCACTTGGAACACCCACACCCCAACTGTGGTCTCTATACCACTGACAATATCAAAAGCAATGAGACTGCTTACGCCCAGGAGCTCCCATAGTCACTCTGGGCACTGGCCTAGCCAGGGAGCTCCTGTTGCCCAAACCTGAACGAGAAGAAAGTCGAAGGCCGAAGGGCCTAGGGTCCCTTGTCAAGGTCCACCCATTCCTGTCCTCTGATAAAACCTAGCCCATCAGCCCCAAAACCCACTTACCTGCTCTCCTATCTCCCCAGGCTTCCCAGGGAATCCATCCAGGCCTCGCTCCCCCTGAGAAAGAAGGAACAGGAATGTGGATAAATAAATAATGGAGAGTGATGGCCACTGTCAAGGAAATGAAGCAGTCACCTCCATGGCAATGAAGGGCAAGCAAAAGCCTTGAGCCTCTGACAGCACTGAGCTCAAGTCCGCACCAGGCACCTCTGCACACAGGAGGGCCAAATGCATGCATCAGTCCTAGAGTTGATTTGCATTTAGTGCCAAGGGGTGGAGGTTAGATTCATAGCACCAGCTCAGCTTCCAAGTCCATAACTCAGGGATGGCCATGCAGGCCTTATGAGCTGTATGCTTTCCTCATCACAAAGGTCAAAGCAATAGGTAGGGATTGCACACAAGAAGACACATTTCATGCACCATGCATTCATCTTATAAATAAATATGAACATCCACTATGTCCCCAGTACCAAGAATGGACCTCAAGAACTAGTTGGTGACACACAGCCATCATCCTCACAGCCATCCAATCTCTGTCCACTTGCTTATGTTCATATATAGCCAGCCTTGAATCCCTTACTACCCAGTACCTGGTAGGTCACTTCACCTCTCTGAGGTGGTTCTGTTCACTCTGCTTCATGGGAACAATGATAATCTACTACACAAAAGATACAACCAAGGAGACGGTACATCAAAAACACCTGCCTAAGGTGCACAGTAAGTGCCCGTGTTCTCCTCCTACCTAAGCACTAGCTTCCCTGAGCCAGTGCCCACAGATGCTGGAGGCTGCGCTCATGGGCGAGCTCAGGTGCAGTGTTCTCAGCTGTCATCAGCCCTCCAGGTGACCTCAAAACCTCAGGTGATGGAGAAATGCAGATGCTCGGACAGGCAGATTCCCGGACGCCAGCAGTCTCCTTCCCGGTGGCTGGGAGCCATGGCTTCCTTTTTCCTTGCTTGCTGTCCCCTCTGTTGCCTGCTCAATTCCCTCTAGGGCTCAGCTTCAGTGTTGTCTGCCTGACCTTTTCCTCTAGTTAGATGCCCCATTCTCCTCCTGCATGCTCACATGTTCATCTCCCCTTATTCAATTTGTATGTGTGATCTCATTTTCTTTCTTGTTCACAGGGGAACATGCAGTGTGGTTATTCTTTCACCATCATGCCCCCAGGACCAGCCCAGGGCTCAGTCTGGCCCCAGATAGCACTTTCTGACCTACACAAGGCCAATGCGTGAAAATTGTTCTGAACTCTCCCTGTATTTCCCTGGAATTTATTGCCCAAATCGCTATTTCTGTCTTTCATTTCTTTGTCACAATGGTTGCTCCTCTTTCCAAATGCTTTTGTCGTATGAGCAAAGCACCATGGCTTGCTGTTCCTTACTGCTGTGCTGTCTCAGGTGGCCTCCCGGCGGGTGTGGGTGCTGTTCCCTGTGACAACAGGCCACAGAGGGGACCCAGTGGCACTTTCTCCTTCATGTGTCTGCTGACCTTCTGCTTGGGGTCAGCAGGTTTCCTGGTGTAAGTCTCTGTTTCTGTCTCTCTCTCTCTTCAACTGGGGGAGAAAACCAATGCTTCCCTGCCCAATGCAAGCAGGGGACATGGGAGGAGGAGCACAACTTCATTTCCCAAGTAGTTGCCCCTGTGGGTCTCAGCCGACTTCCCAGGACCCCTCCCAAATCCACTGATCTGGACGAGGGGTGTGGGGTTCCAGCACCTCTCTCAGCTCTGCACTTTATGGTTCCTTCTCATCTTGCATCAATGTAAATGTAGTCCTATGTTTCCACCTTTCACAAATTCTCTCACATATCCAGATAACCGGAGTACATATTTCTACTCTTAGGCACTAGCATGCATGACTTCTTTTAAAAGTTCTTCTATCACCGGAGACTTGGGGGAATCAAGAGAAGAGCTGCTGCATTCTCTCGGCCAAGTGACACCAAACCTGTGCTTGCTTCTTCTCTCTCTGTGGCTGGCAGGCCTGCACGCAGACGAGGACAATGAGGCCTGGGGACAAGAAGCCACTTAACCCCAGCTGAGCAAGTGATGCTGGTGTGACAGTCAGGGCCTCCTGCCCCTGCTACCTGCAGGCCCTTAACCCCCACCCTATCCCTGCTAGCTACAGGCCAGAGCAAGACTGGGCAGCATGTCAGCCTCTCCCTTAGTCCCCAGGCTGGGTGAGTGGGTCTTGGTCTTGGAGACTGAGGGACCTCACTCTCCATCTACAGGTGAGACCCTGACAGCTGCAGGGGTGTGCTGTGTCCAGCACCACCCAGAACTGAATGATGGAATGGGACAAAAACCAGAGTCCCCTGATTTCTAGGGCAAAACTCTCTGCATGTCACCTGGAGCCTAACACCTCCTTAGGGCTCAGAGAAGAGGTACATGTGATGACCAGGTGGCACTTTACAACTTCTGCCACAAAGCAGAGAGATCAGCCCGTGCCCAAGGCCCTGTTCCTTACCACCTCACACTTGCTCATAGGGATGAGTGCATCTGGAGGGAAGAGTCCTCCCAGCTGCAACAGGGACAGCAGCAGAGGTTAGACAGGGCCTGGGTGGGCACAGAGACAGCAGTGAAGGCCACCAATCAGCATCCAGGCACTCTGGCACTCTGACAATGAGTCTCCACCAGAGCAGCCACAGGAGTAACGATGACGGAGGGGGAGAGGAGAGGGGAGCAGAGAGAGCAGAGAGAGACAGGGACAGAGAGCCAGAGACCAGGAAATGTCATGGCATCAGGGCATGGCGGCGGAAAGATCTTCACCTCACGGCAGACAGGAAGTAGGAAGGGTAAGAAAGCAGGCGCTGGCTCTTGCTTCCTGCTCTTTCCGGTTTTCTTCCACCAGGGCCCCAGCCTACCGGAAAGTACCGCCCAGTTCAGGACTGGTCTCCCCTCAGTTTGCTGTCCCACCTGCCAATCATCCCTAGAAACACCCTCACATACATTCTCCAACGTGTGACTTATGGATTTCTAGGCATTTTTCAACTCGGTCAAGTTGACAATAAGGCTACTCATCAATCCTCAGAAGGAAGCTGTGGCATTTCTATGCCCGTGCTAGCCGTGAGGCACAAGTAGCACCCCCACCCCACCACCCCACCCAGTCACCCGCAAGCCCACCTGCTGCAGATCCACATCTCTGACAGCAGAGGGAGCACTGACACCTCTCACGGTGAAGCACAGGAGGCCCTGGGCTGCTCACTCCAGGTAGTTTGGAGACTTTTTGATGGGCACATTCACCACGGGACGAGGCCATGCGCTGCGTTCCTGTCCCACCTCCTCACCCATAATGGAAACCTGCTGTCAAACCAGAGGAACATCTGGCGTCACTTCCAAAAAATCAGCCCCAGCCTTCTTTCCTGCCTTCCTCCAAGGAGACTGCCGGCCTGTCCCTTTTGCCCCTTTCCTCTTGACCCCCTTTCCCCCCACCATAGGCGCTACCTCCCTAACAAGTGTCCGTCTTCCAGCATGCAGCCCGCTCTTCCCCTGTTCCATGTTCCTTGTCCCTGTAGGATGGTGCCCAGTTTGCCATCGGGCTGCACTGCGTGACCGTCTGTGTCCCGCGTCTTCCTCCGGGCCAGCACTGCAGTCAGATGCTGCTGTCACTGAGCACACAGCTGTCTGGCCTGCAGCTGGATGGCCCCCTCTGGGTCTCTTCAGGAAAGTGGCCTTCATTGCTGGCCCCTGCCTACCACCTCAAAGACTACACAGCAGCAACAGGATGGCCCATGCTGTGGGCACACACGGCAGCTCTCCCCAGTTCTAATGCCATGACCTTTAGCAGAATTCTAATGCCTTCACCCTACTGCCTAGAGGCATTCAAAGTGCTCTGTTTGCCTTTGCTTTGGTTTTTGGTCCTTTATTTTTTTCCAAGCACAAAGAAGAAATGCCTGATCCAAGAGAAGACACAACCCAGGATGGGCCACAACATCACCGCCCAACTAGAATGCTGCTGCCTCCTCAAGCCCATCCATCCCTATCTAGAGTGGTTTCTCTTGGAACCCAGGTATCTATCCTCTCTACCTTCCCCACACTCTCTGTCTGCAGCTGCATGCCATGCATTCCCTGCTAGGTGTGAGTTTTACTGGGCAAGACTCTCCTGTGATGTGGCTGGTAACCTCCACACGTCTGGCACACCCAGGAAGTGAACAAATGTGTGCCTGGTACCAACTGATGCCATGCAGGATTCAGCAGTGCACTCCAGATGCCCACAGCGACACCTACTGGACTCGGGTTGCATGGTGTGGCCTCACGTACAAGACTGAACAGAACACATGTTCTCTCAGTCCTGGCGAAGCTCACCCCCGCTCCCAGTTATGATCCCATCCTCATCCAGCAAGGGGATACAAGCCCTTACCCTGTGGCCCGAGAAAGAGTCCAGCCTCCTTGGGATGGTAGAAGTGGTGTCTGAGGACCTCAGAGTCATGAAGGCTGTCTGCAGTCCTCTAGGAACCCCTAAGCCAATTCTCAGCCACCAAGGCACTGCCTTGTCCTTCAGGTGAGAGACTCTGCCACCACCCAGTTCTAAGAGCAACCCAACCTACAGGTTCACAGAAAATGCCCTGGGGGTACTCAGGACGCTGATGCCTGAGGTGCCTGTTCCATAAAGGGAGGTCAGATAATAAGAGAATGGGTCTTCCTGTACCCGCCCCCAGCATGCACCTTACAGTTAGAAGCTTTAAAGTCTAAGTCCTAGGGCTCACAGAAGCACCACCACTGGGCATGTAGGTTCTCTGACTACAAAGCTGGTGCTCCTTCCATTTCTCTGTGACCCTCTGTCTGAGCTTTCCTGTTCAGGATGCCTGGAGAGTGAATGCTCTCAGCCACCTCTGGTTGTCACAGGAAACGGTTTTCTGGACAGAAGTGGGGCTCAGAATGTCCATGTTTTGATCCCTTTAGGGAGCAGACTCTGCCCACTGTGCCTTTCTAGAAGCACCTTACAGTTTGCCAATCATCCCAAGACCAGCAGTACTCAGCCCATTTGGGCTTCAGTGACCCTGGACCACCAGGAGCTTCTCACACGTGCAGAGCCTGAGTCACCTTGCTGTTTGCAGAGATGTCTTCTGAAAAGCCCTAAAGGAGGTGCTGTCTCCTATGTAACAGAGAACATCTTGCCCAGGGCTGTCAAGGTGGCCTCAGTGATGGATGGGTGGCTCCTCTCAGCTAAGACAGGGTTGGAACATTGTGAGGCCAGACCTGGTGAGGCCAGACCTGGTGAGGCCAGGCAGCTGGATGGGCCTGTCTTAGGGAAGATGGAAACTTCCTTCTTGGTGATGTAAGGAATGAGGGAGGTTCCTGGGAAAAGTAATGATGTGAAGCACCCATTAAATATAAGAACTGGAAAGGGGTCAAAAGTATCACAGAGCACAGTCTCAGTGAAGGACAGATGAGAAATGGAGGTGCAGAGAACAGACTCACTTGTCCCCAGACAAGTGGTACATAAGCAACAGAGGCAGAAGGCACACTCAAAGCTAAGCTGGGGGAGTCCTGTCTCATACCTGCAGCCTTCTTTCTCTGTGTCTGCCTCTCCTCCCTGACAACATAACGCCCAGCACCATTCTAAGCTTTTGAACTGAATCCACATTGAAGCGTGATACAGTCATTAATACACTTAATCTCTGCATTTAGAAAATTGAAGACTCAGAAGTTAAATCACTTTGCAAAGGTCACGCCGTAGAGCCCAGCTCTGGGCCCACACAGAAGTTGCAGAGCTACTGTGCAAGGAGACAGCAGTGTCACCCGATACGGGCAAAGGAGCTGGGGCTGGACCTTCTCTGGGAAGCACATGGAAAAGGCTGTTGATTCCAAGCAGTGTTCCTGCAGAGACAAAGCACCAACCATGCGCAGCTAGATGGCTTTCTCCTGCAGCACAGCAGAGTCAGAAGTGAGCAACCATGCCTGTGTCCGTCACATTGCTTCTCTTACCTAACCCAACCTTCTAACAAACTTCAGGGAAGAAATGAGCATTTGCATACTTTCGAGGAGGAAACTGAGGCTCCAATAGCTCAAGTGGCTGCCACAGCTCAGGAGGGCACAGCTGCCTGGCACTTGGCCACAAAGCCCGCAGTTTCTTTGTCTTAAGTCTCGGAGAAACAAATCTCAATACTGCTCAGAAACTCAGCCAAGACTATCACATCCAGGAGCACCAAGGCCATGTTGCCGTGGTGGCTTGCTCCAGAGTGCTCTCTCTGTGACATTTCCTGGACGACAAGATCCAGCTTCCTCTTGGATGTTATTTCCACTCTCATGGCCTCATCTTGGTCTGAGGTCAAAAATAAATCACCTGGACTCATGCTACACATCTCCAAAAGTTGGTGAAGGCCATCTGCAATCTCAGTTCCATTTTGGTTCCTACATCACCTCCCACCCAGTGCCTCACACCACACTAGCATGTCGCAGATAACCACTGTGAACTTCACTCCATGTGCTACCACAGGCGGTGAACACCTGGATCTCGCGAAGGTGAGTGTGTGTCAGGCTCCAGGTAGGACAAACGCAGTGCAAGTGGCCAGGATTTAGAGCTTCAAGAGGCATAGAAACGGGGGCTCTGAGACAGGCCAGGGGCCTAGGAAGATGCTAGGGAAGTGATGCTAAAGCCGGAGTCAGAGAAGTTTGTGCCAATGCTTGAGACAGGGAGGCTGGCACCCTGGGGTGTGGTAGGAAAGTGAAGGAATGAATGGGTGAATAAATCCATTTAACTGTCTGCACATTTGTAATCAGACTGTAAGCTACACAGGTCAGTGGTCATACATGTACATTTTTGGATTTTTTATTGCATATTTATCGCTTCTCAGCCTTTTGGCTAAGATCAAGTGTATCGCGCATTTAAATATGCACAAACCATAGTTTGCAATTTTTAGAGGCTGTCTTCAATTTTCTTTCTTAAGGTAGAAGACAATGTAGGAGGGACCTTGATCAGCCCCAGCACCACGTGTAAAGGAGCTGACAGTCCTGGCACCTCATGTAGACCAGCTGTCAGGTGCAAGGAGGTTCCTCAGGTCCACACAGCAGGAACACAGGAAGAGCCAAGATTCAACAAGTAGAGGGATCATTTTTTTTCTAAATTGCCCTTTTATACTTCTTATCAGTTCTGAGTGACATAAGCACACAAATTATGCTTTATTCACCAGTGGAACATTATGCAATCATTGCAAATAAGTCCTAACTATACAGCCACCAGGAGAAAGCATTGGATACAGCAACAACAAACAGCACACGGAAGTGAGCACCCAGCATGTGGCTATGTAGAAAGAAAGTGGGCCCTTAAGGGTGAGTACTGCAGAGTGGGCCACAGTATTGGCTGTCATTGTACTAAGATGGTCAAATCAGACCATATTTCATTACGTTCCAAATATATGGTAATAAAATCAAACTACTGACTAATGAAAAATTCCTTGTAACACTAGATAAATACATGCAGTGGGAGGTGAGAGCAGGGCGAACCCTGAGCAGGTGTCACCTGTGGCTGAGACGGAAGTGAAGCCCAGCTCCTAGAACACATGATTGGCACCTGTCTCAGGGAACTGACCCAGTGGTCTAGGGGTGGTGTTAAGAACTCAGAACCAACTTACAGTTTGAGAAGGAAGGGGAGGGCAGGAATTGCAGCCCTTGGTCCTCACCCAGCTGAAGTTGGAACAGCCCATGGCATTAACATGTAGATGACCTGCTGTGAGAATTCTTTCATTGTCACCTGGTGCTGTGTTGTGAAGGAACAGCCATTGTGAGCCCTGCTTGGACTTGCTGGCCATTGTGGCAATGCACACGGAAGAGCCTGAGGGACTCCAGTGTGGGCATCAGCATCGCTGTGGGCACCGTGACACTTCCTTTTCAGTGAGGCCCAAGGTAATGTGGAGTAGAGGTGTGATGTAACTTGCTGAGAGAGATGTAAACCAAGACAGCATGTAGGACCTCCAGCACCCAAGGCCAAGGCTCTATGGACACCTCTGTGGTCTGAAAGCCCTGACCTTGGCCTCTACCTCATGAGAGGCAAGGATGGTAAGGTCCATGTGTACTAAAGACACCATCTTGTGGCAAAGCATGTGCTTCTGGTGGGGAATTAACTCACTGTCTATATCACACTGCCCCACAGGCACACACACACACACATGCATGCAGAGAGTGGACAATCCCTGGCACCTTCTCCCTCTTTTTCATGGAAAGCAGGGTGGATTGGTTCATGTAAACTGTAAATACCTTTTCTCCTCGAATGCCCTTTTCGCCTCGTTCTCCTTGGAGTCCCTGGAGGAAGAAAGAGCAGTAACTCACCATGGCTCAGTGCATCTTCTCTGCCTTTGCAGTGGGCTCTCTAACCTCTGAAGGCCTGGAAGGAAACCTGCTTGGAAGCTTTCAGCCCAGGGCAGAATGGTGGTGGTGAAGAGCTATTTCACTGTATGGCATAACACAGCAACCTGCACTCTTTCCATGGGCGGTGAACTCTGGGACTTCTCCCTGGCCTAAGTTCACCAGGTCCAGCTGCAGACTGAGACACATCTGAACTCAGCTGGCCAATAGAAGATTCATGGCTTTGGGATCAGATCAGTCCCCACACCCCCTGGATCCTGCAAAGTTCATCATGACATGGATTCTAGAAAGGATTCCAACTCTGAACTGGAGACCCTGAGCCCCTCTAGCACACATCCTCTACCTGGCCCAGGGACACCTCTGCCATCTGCTCACCTTCCTCTGAGCAGTACCCAGACTCTGTGCATGTGTTCTCTGTGTGGCCTCTCCTTCCTCTCCTTTCTTGCAGAGGAGACCATTGGACATTTTATAAAGAGCATGCTGTACATGGCAGATACTGCCCAGACATATTTACCCACCCCAGGAATAAATCACACATCTCTGACCTGGATAAAAGCAGAGAGCCAAAGCCACAAGATGCAGTCCTGAAGGACAGAGAATCTGCAGAACCACCGATGTCAGTGGGGCAAGTGCACAGTGGTGCCACTTTAACCCCATCTAAATAATTTGTCCCTCCATACAGATTAAAGTTGTTCTACTTTTCTTCCCTTTTTTTGGGGGGGAGGGGTGTCAGGAATTGAACTCAGGACCTTGTGCTTGCCGGGCAGGTGCTATAGTGCCGAGCTATATCCCTGGCCCCCTTTTCTCAAAACTAATTTTTATTAGTAATGCTTGTAGTACATTATGATTACATTCCTCATGGGGGGTTAGTAATACACCTCACATATCTCAGTTCTTTTCTTATCCCTTTCCCCTCCCCTCTCCTCCCTCCTCCACTTGGTTCTCCTCCCACTGGTAAAAGATCTAGCTCCCTATTTCCTATATCTATCTTTTATTTTTCCTTTATATTTTGGATTTCTCATATAAGAGAATATTTAAACTTGTGTGTCTGACTTACCTCAGTAAACATTATGGTCTCAAGGTGCATCCATTTTCTTACAAATGACTCAAGTTCTTCTTTATGATAGAGTACTATTCCACTGTGTATACATACCACATTTTCCCTATGCATTCATCTATTGATGAGCAAATAGGTCTCCTCCAAGATTTAGTTATTATGAATTGTATTGCTATAAACATTTGTATGACATATTGCTGTAATATGATGCTTTTAATTCTTTGGGGAAGATACCTAGATAGGTAAAAATCTTGAAGACATAGGTGTAGGCAAGCACTTTCTGAACAGAACTCCCATAGTACAAGAAATATCATCAAGAATCAACAAATGGGATCATTTCCAATGAAAAACCTTCTGCACAGCAAAGAGACTAGAGTTCTTGAGATAAAGCAGTGCAAGCTGCTTTGTCTGAAAATGACTTAAGTTCCTTCTTTCATTTGGAGATAATCTCAAACACTTTGTAATGGAAATCAAGAAAATGACTAATATCTAAGAAACCGCTGCACCCCTTTATACCACTGGCTACTCTGAACACTTACCATGCATTTATACTGACCTAAGGCTAAAAGGCCAAAAGACTCCCTTTCCCTTCCAAGAGTGCAGGACTGGACAGGTGGGTAAAAACTACTTCTTTAGATCAAGTGTCAGAAACTCTTGGGCTCTCCTTTGCCTCATTACCTTGTGAGGGGGTCCCAAGAATATGTGTTTAAACCCATTACTCAGATGATTCTTAAGATCCATAGCATTTAAGAATTTCTAGTCTACAGAAAGAGAAACCAGTATTTTCTTGGCACAAATATGTAACACAAAGGGTCCCTGTTCTGCCTCATATCTAGATGTCTTCTCTAAAATCTCATATGCTCATAGGTGGGGCTTTTGGGAAGTGGTTTGATCATGGATCATGATTCAGGAGCATAGGAATGTGATACTGGATTATCCCACTGATTGGTTTGGCTGTATATGATGGTTTCCTGAAGAGAGAATCGCTTTGAGTATGGGTGATGCCAGTTAACAGGCTTGTAGCCTGAATATAAATGGAAAGAAGGAAATTAACTGCTTACTGCTGCCGTGACATGAACAGTTTCTCCTCTTCCATGCCCCTCTGGTTGCCTTCATGCAACCCTCTGCCAGTGCAGCTGACTATGGACTGAAACCTCTGCAGTCTGGGCGTCAGAATCAACCTCTCCTCCTCTAACTTGAAAGTGTCAAGTATTTTGTCCCAGCAACAAGAAAGTAGCAGAGACAGTTCCATTGTTCAGATGTAGGTGGGGGGCTGGGTCGAGGGCTTGGCTGCTGCATTCTGGAGCCATCATTTATTAGTAATGTTTGCAGTATACCCATCTCTACCAGACGGTGATTTTACTCACCGGTGGTCCGACATGCCCAGGCGGCCCTGGAAGTCCGGGTGGTCCTTGGGGCCCCTGCAGAAGAATATTCGCAAAGCCAGGATTGGGGATGGAAAGAAAGGACAAGAGCCACTCAGTCAGCGATGTCCAGCAGAAGGACAGCTAGGGCCGCCGTGCTGCATGCACAGGTCTCCTGTGATGCTTTCTGCTGCCTAATGGAGCCACAACAACCCCCTGATCTGCTGAAGCTCGAGGAACTAAGGGTGCATCTCTGAGCTATCACAAGCCCACAGGCAACAATCCCAGTTCCCACCCATCCCATGTTGCTGGGCCTGGACATGCTCATAGCTTCTT
>PVLD010009042.1:67010-79857 GCA_004027595.1 Dinomys branickii | reverse complement strand
TCTGAAATGGGAACTGAAACCCTCGGAAAGACTAAGCAAAACCTCCTCTGGAGGAGGGGATCAGAGATCTGCCATGGCGCAGACGGAGGGAGATGAGAGGGAGAGGAGGTTGCCGCTCCAAGCACACCCCTGGCCCACGCCCTCGTTTCCGCATTCACAGCTTCAGCTTCGGAGACCCATTGCCCAGCTGCAAGGGGTGGGGAACGGTAATGCTGGAGATCAGGAGGAGGTGGGAGGAGAAGAAAGGGCCTCTGGCATCAAGGCAACGGGACAGAGCCAAAAGGGTCACAGAGGGCACCCCGATGGGGGCATGTGCCCCACGGCTGCTCCGCTGTGGGCCCCACGGCTGCCCTGCGGTGGGCCCCGATGCTGCTCCGCAGTGGGCCTGGTGGCTGCTCTGCTGAGGGCCCCGCTCAGGGCACCTCATGGACTGGACCCGCCCCCACCCATAGCATGCTGACAGGGTGGAGCCGGGCGGTCTGCTGTGAGCATATGTGCTTTCCCACCTCCAACCATGGCAGTTTGTATACACCCCTGTATGTTATAGTATAGACTGAGGCAGCTATATCTCTTTCCCAAGGTGAGAGTCCAAGGATATAGATAAACACAGGAGTACAGTTATTATCACAGGGAAGATGAATGATTTAGTGGTAGGGCAACGAAGATGAAGGAGGAGAAAAATTGCATGATCAAATGGGCCATCATCTGTGTAACTGAGTAACAAAGGTGAAGGCAACTATGTAGGGCAGCATCCAGAGCTAATTCCCTTCTACGTTCTCTATAATTCTGTATTTTCTCAATAGTTTTTGTGTTAACAGAAGTGAAGATAACTTTATATTATACAGCATCCAGTGCAAATTCCCTACTATCTTCTCTATAATTTGGTATTTTCTTTAATGATTTTGTGTTAACTAATGTGAAGATGACTATGTAATACAACATCCAGTGCTAATTTCCTGCTATATTCTGTATAACTTTGTATTTTCTGTATTGTTTATGGCTTTTCTGGTTCATATGTCTCCATTCTTTTGTCTTTAAAATAAAATTAAAAAAAAAAAGAAAATACGTTTATCTCAGTGTATCTTTTTATTAAAAAGAAAAAAAATAGTCCTAAGTGACAGTTGAGTGCTTTTCTTTACTGGGCTGTGAGTTTAATTTTCACTATTTTAGTTCATACTCACCTGTAAATGAAAACTGGACCTTGCAGGGATTTTAGAAGGAGGGAATGAAATACCATATAGAAAGAAAAACAAAAGAAATTCCATGCAGGGTGGCGCCTGGCGTTAATACTCAGCAGTATAAGCAGTTGTCACTGGCTTGCTATACAGACGAGCAAGCTGAGGCTCAGAAAGGTTAAGTAGCTAGGCTGGGGTCACACGCGCATGGATGGCATTGTTATGGACTCAAATGCAGGTGCCCTGGCACTGTTGGCTTTGGGGACGGGTAATTTCCTGTGGGGACCATCCTGTGCTTTGTATCTACCCACTAGATACCACTAAAATCTCCTTCACCAAGTCACAACAGGAAAAGTCTCTAGACATTGCCCAGTGTCCCCAATGGGCACTGAGAACTACTCCATCTGGGAACCACTGTGTTGTCCTCCCTGCCTGTGGGAGCACAGAATTAATGTCCTCCTTTCGACTGTCACATTGTTCTGCAGATGTCATTTACCATCTGCAAACTCCACCTGCCAACAGTTCCAGCACAGTTACTCATTTGATGTGTGGTTTATTATAGCAGTAAAATTTATACTCAAGACACAACTTTCAACCATAAAAGAATTATTTCTATTTGTTTAGATTTTAAGGCCATAAGCCTTTGGTGTTGTTCTATTTTTACTCTGAACCGCCTGAGTTCTGTATATGCATTCTGTCTAGTTTCCCCAACTGTGCAGTTTCATAGTCAGTGAACTTACCTGTGTGTGAAATGCAAAACTCCTCTTTATCATCCATTTTGATGGGACCCATGTTGCTTCTTTAACAGTTTGGCCCTTTATACTTGTGATGCCAAAGGTTGAGAGTACTGATGTGCTCAGTCAGCAAGGTAATCTAAAGTAGGAGCCATGGAGAAGTGGTATGCAAGGAACTTAGAGAAAGTTTTCAAGACTCTGTTTCCAGAACTTGAACTTTCATATATATTCTTTTCTGAAATTGATATAAGCCAGAAATTTGCTTACAGCTCCATCCTCCTTTACAAAAGACAAAAACCTTGTACCCAAAGTCTCATTATGGCTTTTGTCATGGAAATGATTATCTTTAAAGTGACAAATACAGGGACAGTTAGAAATGCTGGCATTGACACAAGAAAAGTGAATGATTCTGAGTTGTTGGTAACATCCTTTTGTAAGTAAGAATTCCAGTTCTTTGTCTTCAACAAAGTGGAAGGAGGGGTACCTGGAATTTTTAGCAGATGAAAAGTGGTTTTGGACAGATTACTGGAGTTTCAGAATATAGCTTGGAAGATCAGATAATTGAATGGCATTGCTGTAAGTCTCACCAGGAGGCTTATGTAGGAGGATCGCTGCCAATTCTGGGGCTAGTTTGGGCTACAAAATGAGTTCAAGGCCAGCCTGAAATACATCTCAGGACCCTGTCTCAAAAACAAAAAACAAGAACAAAAACTTATAATCTCACCTACTAAATTATTTGATCAACATTTCTCAGAACTCGGCTATAAAAGTGGGAGGAAGAGAAAGAAGAGTCAAAAGTAATACTCTATGAGTACAGGGTTTATTGTTTCTTAATCTCACTTTATTAAAAATGAACTTCCAATAAATTTTTTGTTGTTGCTGTTTTGAGACAAGGTCTCACTATGTAGTTCAGGCTGGCCTTGAACTCACTATGCCCCCTAGATTGGCCTGCAACTCACAGCAGTCCTCCTGCCTCAGCTTCCCAAGTCTGGGATTAGAGGTATGCACCACCATACCTGGCTAAAAATGTATTTTCTATGTTTATTAATATTTATATTGCTTTGATTAATTGTGTTGTAATAAAAATTCCAATAAGGAAATTGTAATACTTAGAGCCTTAGGGTCACCAGAAATAAGAAAAGCATTTTTTTCCTGTGCCACATTCTTGTGTTGCATAGAAATAAGATTAAGTGATCAGTAAAAGGCAGTCCATATAAAAATTTGGATAAAATGCTGAAAAGAAGCCAGCCATGGTGGCACACACCTGTAGTCTCAAAACTTGGGAGGCTGAGGCAGGAGCATTGCCATGAGTTCAAGGCCAGCCTGGGCTATATAGTGAGAGACTATTTCCTAATTAAAAATAAAATGTCAATATTCACCAGCTCATATATTGTATCCTCATAAAATTATTTATATTTACAATGAAAAAGTTTAGGTGGGAAGTTAGGCCTAGAGGTGATGATTCTGGACATGAAACCAAATGTTAGTGACTTCCATGCTAGAAACACATAATGGAATCCCAGCTTCCCGAGGGTTTCCTAACCTTGCTGGTCTGTGAGGAGTCTCTTACTTAAGTCCATGACCCAGACACTCAGCTTCAGCTCCATCACCTGGCGTTGAGGGCCTTTCAGAATCTGGTTTCTCTACCTCTTCGATCCTCCTGCTTCAGCAAATCTGTTTTTTTTTCTCACCTGATTGGTTCATCTCCACACATAAAAATAACTGACTTGGGGCTGGGCGTGTAGCTCACTAGGAGAGCCTTTGCCCAGCACAAGCAAGGGCCTGGGTGTGACCCATAGTATGCACTGAAAAAACAAAAAAGATGGTCTCAAACCCCATTTATGGTCTTTTGAAGCTTTTGCAAAGTGATCTTTCCTTTGGCATTGAAGCATTGTATCAGTCAGGGTTTACTAGAGAAACATATAATATATACAAATGTACAAGAAATTACAAGTTTGGCTTACAATGTGAGCCATAGAATTGGATGAGGAAGCATGCAGATCTGCACGCTGGAGATTGATGAGTCCAATCTAGGATCTGGAGCTTATAGCAGCGTCCATGCAAGTCCCTATCAGGAGGCTGATGGGTGTGCCATGGAACACTGAAGAATTTACAAGTCTGCACCGGAGGCTGGAGAGTCTACACCGGAAGGCTGAAGAGTCCCAAGCCGAACAGTCTGCCCTGGAATCCGGGAGACAACCACCAAGCTGAAGGCAAAGACTGGAGCTCCTCTGAAGAACCAGCAGTCTTTCCTCATTTTTCTTTTAACACGAGCAGCCTACCCACCTTGAGGGGCTGATCCTATACACCCACACCTCTCCAGGCCCTCTTTCTGCACAAGTTCATGATGAATACAAGGTAAAGACCCTGGCTCCCTGCTGAGTCACATAATTAACCTTTTAAACTTCTTAAGTTGACGCAATGAACAACATCCAGAGAGGTAAGAATGTGTCCTTAAAACTGCTGAGTTAGTTAAGCTTTTGGATTCTTCCAAGTTGACGGAGTGTATGAACCATAACAAGTATTCATCATTTTCCAGAAAAAAACAGTATTTTTTTTCTTTTACAGATAACTGGGCCGCAGTGTGCATGTACCACACAACTAAACCGAGAAGAGGGTCAGCTCCATGACTCACTAGGAATCTGATGCAGAAGACAGAGTGACTCATGGAGATGAGCAGGACTCTCATGTCTTACAGACTACATCTGAGGGAGATTTTTTTTTTAATTTTAATTTTAATTTATTTTTATTTTTTATAAATTTTTTATTTTTAAAAGAAGAAAAGGAAAACATTAACAAAGAGACACAAAGTACCAAAAGAACAGTAAAATCAAAATTGAATTATAGACAAAGTGACAGGAAATTAACAATGGTTGTTGTATTACATATTAATAACTTGAAAGTATATGCTCAGTGAGGGAGATTATAATTAAAAAGGTGTTATGGGTCCTGCACTTGCACATATGGATGCTTGACATATATCTTGCAGAAAACATTCACCCTGCCCTTTGCCTTGACAAAGAGTCTTTTTTTTTTTTTGAGACAGGGTCTCACTATGCAGTTCAGGCTGGCCTAGAGCTCACTTTGTAACCCAGGCTGGTCTCAAACTTGCAACTATCCTCCTGCCTCAGCCTCCTGAGTGCTGAGATTACAGTCATGGGCCACCATACCCTGCCAACAAACAGTCCTTTTTAATTAGGGTGAGACAAAAAATGTTTTGTCAGAAAGAATAGTTATGATGGTCCAGCAGCTTTCTAAGTCATGCAGATCCTAGTTGACAAAGGCTCTGGGGTCAGTTAAATATAAATGTAAAGATGCTGTTAAATGATGGGTAAGGGGTGCAACATTTGAAGAGTCAAATAAAGTGAGTGTTGGAGTCAGGGCTCAAAGGGAAAGGATTTAACACAGGACACATAATTCATAAGATTTAATATTCACCCAAAGAGTCAAGTACAAAAGAGTGCAGAAAATCTGTCCACAACTAGAGACCCAAAGAATCCAGCCAAGGGCCTGGCTGGACCCCAGAGCAATGTCCTGCATGAGTCCAGCTGAAGACGCAGAACCCATGACTAGTGTCTTCCACGAGTCCAGCTGGAGGCCTAGAGCCCACAACAATGTCCGTGCAAATCTGCATCAAGGACCTGCACAGGGCAGGCACAAAGGCCAGTGGTGGAAGCTAGGAAGTCCGTGCCTGCGGATGAAGGCTCTGGGCCGGCAGGCCGAGGGGTCTTCCCTGGAGCCAGGAAGTGATGCCCAAAGCAAGGACCAGAGCTCCCTGGAAAGAACCACAGCATCTTCAACAATGGCGAGGACCCGTGCTCTTCTGGAGATGAGAACAGCCGAGTTCACACCAGAAAAGTCAGTACAACAGCTTCTCATGGAGAGTCAACAGCACACCATCTTCCCCTCCAGTTCCCTTTTTATGGGGTTGGCAACAATCCTCAGGCGGGCCCTCCACACCCAGCACCGTGCCAATTCAGTTCAGCTGGGTGTTACAAGTTGGCCATTAGTTAATCTACCACAGTGAGAAAATTTTGCATAAGGGTGATGACAAAGGGGAAGAGGCAATGATTTTTTTTTTTTTACACAAGATCTTACTATGTAGTTCAAGCTGGTCCTGATCTTGCTTAGACGACCCTCAAAATATCAGTGATCCTCTGCCTCAGCTTCACAACCTTGTCTGCTAAAGCAATGCCTTTAACTTCACTGGAGTCAGTATCCCTTCCTAGTGCTTTAGGAGAGGGTGTTTGCTTAATGGAGGCACCAAGATGCCCTGGGGCACTCAGTTCTGCTTCTACGTGGGCTCCATTTGATTCCCAGGTAACCTGTTCGCAGTCCAAGGAGGAGAACTTGGGTGAAGTTCTCATTCGAGTCCTTGCCTCTGGTTTCCCCACTTCCCCTCACCCCTGCACCCACTGCAGTCCCAGCAGTTGGAGTCCACAGGTAGCAAGGAGACCTTGCGCGCTAATAGGAGAGAAACAGCTGTCCACAGGCTTGGACTGACCAGTGGTGGTGGCCGTGGCCATTTCAGGGGCAGCTCTTCAGAGTTGGAAAAGCCTTAAAACTGCCCTACACACACTACTGGGTCCTGGCTGGGGCCATCTGCTCATCCTGCAGGGTTCTAGTTTCCAAGGTCGTGGCTGAGGCTCAGGGTTAAAGATCAGACCTGCTAGGACTGCTGGTGCCAGGAAGAAAGCTCAGGCACTTCCTGATTGCAGCAGGCCTTGCTTCTTCTCCCTGTGGGACACACACAAGCCTCCTTCTTTTCCTGAAGAATGAGACTGGGATTCTTGTTTTGCTTTTGGCAAACAGGAAGAAAAGTCAGCCTGCATCAGCTGGAGGGGAGGGAGGAGGCACATGCGGACATTGACACCAAATTCCTGTAGCTGAGGAGCTGGAAGGCAGGATCATGTTTTACGGTAGATTTGTTTGCATTCCCCAGGTTGATAGAGGGGTGTTGATCGGACACAGTAGAAAAAGTTGGAAGGATGGCAGCGTCCTGCTGAGGCATAGAAAGAGAAGGAGGAGAGCTGAGCATAAAGGACAATTATGCGACAGTTACTTGATTGTACCTAAGAAACGCATAGACTTAATACAGTAGTCCCTCACATTCCAGGGCTTGCTCTCCATGGTGCAGTTACTCAGTCAATTGCAGCTCAAAAATAAAAATGGAAAATTCAAGATGAACAAGTTTTAAACTGTAAGCCAGGTGTGGTGGTGCATGCCTGTAATCCCAAGCACTTGGGAGGCTGAGGCAGGAGGATTGTTGCAAGTTCCAGGCCATCCTGGGCTACACTGTGAGCTCAAGGCAACCTAAACTTTACAGTAAGACCCTGTCTCAATAAGACACATAAATAAATAAATTGCAGTATTCTGGGTAGCGTGATGAAATCTCATACTGTCTTGCACCATTCTCCCTACCCCAGACGTGAATCCTCCCTTTGTCCACCACATCCACCCTGCATACTCTACCCGCCTGAATGTTACTCATTTCAGTAGCTACCCTAGTCACCAGATCAGCTGTCATGGGTCACAGTGCCTGCATTTAAGTACTGTTATTTTACTTAGTGATAACCCCCATGCACAAGAGTAGTGGTGGTGGCACTTGGGTGTGGTAGAGCATGCCCGTAATCTCAGTATTTGGGAGGCTGAGGAAGGACAATCACCATGAGTTGAGGCCAGTGCGGGCAACATAGTGAATTCAAGGCCACTCTGAACTACATAGGAAGACTGCCTCAAAAAACAAACGAAAATACTGGTGGTGTTGGCAATAAAAGAGCGTAAGTATAGCATACAGGTATTGTTAAAATCATTTGCTTTTATTAGTGTTGTAAATCTCTTACTGTACTTAATGATTATGCTTTATCATAGATATGTATATTTTTAAAAATCAGTAAATGTAGGGTTTGATACTATCCCTAGTTTCTGGTACCCACTGGGGGTCTCAAAGGTGTCCTATCCCCATACATAGGGGGGTGAATGTAATGTGGACACAATACCCTGGCATCCACAATCTGAACATAAAGACAAAAACATGATCATGTCAGTTAGACACCAACTCGTGTCTGTAAAATATTACATAATGAGAAGGAAAGCATTGGCATTTACATAATTTTGATCACAGGCCAAATATAATGTACAGACAGTTGGAGGACAACCAGCTAGCATTAGGGTTATCTCCAAGGAAGGAACGTGTCAAACAAACACACCAGCCTGAACACACACACACACACACACACACACCTCTGAACCGGTGGTAGTTCAGCTTGGAGCTGGTGGAATTGATGCAGAGCTCAACAGAAGGACTTTGCGTTTGTGTGATCTGCAGTCACAGGCACGCACATCTAAGAATCCATGTGTGGGGTGCTGCAGGTCTGTGGGTTCTCTGGGAAATGGCTAGTGCTTGGGGAACCTGTTACTAATCTAAAGTAAGGATTCTCTCTTAAAGAAAATAGTTTATCCTGAGTCAAATACAATCGACCGTGGCTTGGGAACATGGAAACATGGATTCAAGTTACTCTGAATGACATGTCCCACTGTGGAAGAGGTTATATGGTCATTTATCATCACAGAGCAAGAGCAAGTTATAAACTGATATATTTACCAGTGACACAGAAGCATCAGGCGGGCCACAGCAAGACAGAGAAATCTCTTCTGTAGGAGCCAGATGTTACCTTACAGCATTCTTAGCTTTGGGGATGATGGGGGCTGGAGGACCCCTTTGGAAAATGCTAGATCAGATGCAAAGAACCAAAGGTAGGCCAGATGTGATGGTATATACCTGTAATCCCAGCACTCGGGAGGCTAAGCCTCGGCTGCAAAGTGAGCTCAAGGCCAGCCTGAAATTGCATAGCAATACTCTGTCTCAAAAAGACAAAAAAAAAAAAAAAGCTTAAGGTAGCCCAAGATAGTTCTGGATCTCAACCTACGACACTCCACTTCCCCATCATTGGGATGAGAGGTGGGCTGGGGTCAAATCTGCAGGCTCTTGAAAGAAATGCAAATGCAGCTTTTTCTGATGATTCAGCTCACACACCAAGCAGTTTCCCCAGCGTTGCCTTCTCTACTTGTTGAGAGGGCTGCAAAAAGAGCTCTAGCTGGGAAGCAAGGAAGCGGTCTCCTGTGGCGCGGCCGTACTTATGAACTGAATCAGGACTGTGGTGTTTGGGACAGGCCTTCTGGTCTCTGCCAAGGAGTGGGGATGCCAGCTGGCGGGGGGGGGGGGGGGGGGGGGGGGGGGGGGGAGGGGGAGGGGGCTGACACTAGAGCTATCCGAGAATGGCGTTGGGGAGAGTGCTGCTTCAGAACCGTGGGAATGTCCAGGGCACTGGCAGGTGCACCCCAGGTCTGCAGGGGCTCCCAACACTCCCAGTGCTTTTGCTTTGTACCTCTTTGCCACAATTGTCCCCCATCTGAGTGCTAAACAGGCCTGACCCTACTTAGCTTCCAAGGGCAGAGGAGATTGGGTGTGGCCAGGGTGGTATGGCCATAGACCACAATTGGCATTGGTGTGTGGGTGGTCATTTCTACGGCCCCAGGTCCCAGACCCTGGATTAGTAACGGCCATGTCCATTATATCCAGTGTCTCAATGCTGGCTAAATACAGTGCAGTAAGCTTTATCACTTATATATATGGTGTAAGAGTACAGAAGGGCATGGAGGCATTGGAGAACAAATTCAGAGAAGTGAACAATTTGGGGGTGGGGGAAGAGATTTAATCCTAGATAATACTTAGGGGTCTTCAACTACATTGGTAATTTTTATTTTACAAGTATTGATTGCATTATTTTATATATATATATATAAAATACATACATATATATATATATATATATATATATTTTTTTTTTTTTTTTTTCCTTTAGTCTTTTTGAGACAGGGTCTCACTATGCAGTTCAGGGCTGGCTTTAAACTCACTGTGTAGCCCAGGCTGGTCTTGAATTTGCAACAATCCTCCTGCCTTAGCCTCCTGAGTGCTGGGATTACAGGCGTGCGCCACTACACCTAGCTATTTTATATCTTTTTTTGCCTTAAATTCTTCATAATACATTTAAAATATATACATAAGCACGCTTGTAATCCCAGCACTTTGAGAGGTTAAAGCAGAAGGATCCCAGGTTCAAGCCCAGCCTGGGCAACTTAGCCACTTAGTAAGACTTCAATAAATAAATAAAGAAGTGGCTGGGTTCAATTCTCTAAGTTCAATTCCTATTTCTACAGTCCATCAGTCATCTGTCAATCTATATTGGGCCATCAGAGCCCCTTAATAATTCAAGGTTGCAGCCAAGCAGCTTCACTCTGATTCCATGTTCAGCAGACCGCTTTCTGCACAGGCACCCCTGCAGCTTGGCGTGGGCTCCCTCCCTAAGTGGGTGGGCCAGGCTTCACCTCTGGCCTGCGTGACCTTAGGTCCTTTGTTGTCACGGGGCATTCCGGAGCCATTCACCTGAGCTTAGCCAGAGTGCAGCAGCTCTCTACAGATTACTTACTGCTGGAGCACTAGGTAGACGGGAGACTAACACGAAGCCTGCCTGCCCCCAAGGTAGGAGGCGTGGAACATTCCCTGCCGTGTGAGGCCTCTTGAAAGAAATCCACCTGGCCTGTCCAGGGGGCTGGCCCTCTTTCTTTGGCTTGCCTTTAGACTTAGATCAGCTTCAAAATGTTACTCAAGGTTTTAAATCTTGTTGCTACTTAACCTTTCAAGGGTTTGTGTTCCATGTCCCTGACCATTTTGTAAGCTCTTGCAGATGAACTCTCCGACCTCCACAGTGCCCAGCGCGGAGCTTGGAATACACTTGCTCACCCTGATATGGTCCCAGATGCCAGACAAACCTGCTGGGATTTGAGCCCTGTAGAGGCCCCACCTGAGTCCTTTCTGGCCATGGGAGCCAGGCTTGATCAGTGCTTGTCCTGCTGGTAGCTGGGTGCCATGCCTCTCTGCATGAGGGGGGACAGTGTGGAGAGAGGGCCCCCCCTTTCAGCCATCCCTACCACAACTCCAGATATTGAGGTGAGCCCATATTAGACTCCCCTACCAGGCCATGGGCCCAACGTGGTTGCATTTTCTGTTTTTAGTTTGTTGGGTTTTTTTGCGGTACCGGGGATCGAACTCAGGATCTTGAGCTTGCCAGGCAGACGCTTATTTCACTACATCCCCAGCCCAGTTGCATTTTCTGGAAGAAAATTCTCATCTTTCTGTCAGTGCTGTTTCTTAGGGTGTGGAGGTGAAACTACTGTAGCCATCTTCTGACCATGAGGAGAGATTCTGGAGAACAAAACCAGCACACTGGAGACAGGAAAGTAAGACATTAGGTGGCCAACCATGAACCCAGCCGGTACCATCTGGACTTCTTAAGAGATAGGTCTTTTGTTTTGTTTTGTTTTGAGACAGGGCCTCCCTGTGGAGTGCAGGCTGGCCTTGAATGCACTTATTATGCAGCCCAGGCTGGCCTCAGACTCAAGGAGATCCTCCTGCCTCAGCCTTCTGAGTGCTGGGATTATAGACCTCAGCCACCACACCCAGCTAGGGTATTGTTTAAACTACATTGAGTTGGGCTTTTCTGTTCCTTACAAAGGTTCTTTAGAAAGAAAATGGTAGAGATTATTAGAAAGAAAATGGTGAGATTATCTATGTGTAAGCCAAGTATGGTGGCGCGTTCCTGTAATCCCAGCACTCGGGAGGTTGAGGCAGGAGGATCCCCTTGAGTTGGAGGCCAACCTGGACTACATAATAAGTGCATTCAAGGCCAGCAAGACCCTGTCTCAAAAAGATTAAAAAAAATAAGATTATCTATGTGAACCTTATTTTCTAAATAAAGACACTGAGGGCTGGGTATGGTGTTACACACCTGTAATCCCAGCACTCAGAAGGCTGAGGCAGGATTGCTTTGAGTTTGAGGCCAGCCAGAACTATGTAGTGAGTTCAAGGGCACTCTGGACTGCATAGTGAGATCCTGTCTCTAAATTAAATAAATAAATAAAGCACTGTTTCCCTTGGATCTTGACTTCTGCTTCTGAGTCTAGTAGTACTGAGTTCAGTTTGCGTCTCTACTGCCTGGCATTTGCTCCTTGACCATACCTGATTCTTCCCGTTTGGGTTTCTTTCTTTCTTTCTTTTTCCTTTTTTGTCTTTTTTTTTTTTGAGACAGGGTCTCACTATGCAGTTCAGGCTGGCCTTGAGCTCACTTTGTAGCCCAGGCTGGTCTCAAACTCACAAAGATCCTCCTGCCTCTGCCTCCTGACTGCTGGGATTACAGGCATGTGCCACCACGCCCAGCTTATTTATTTATTTTGATACTGGGAATCTAACTCAGGATCTTGTGCTTGCCAGGCAGGCACTGTGCCACTGAGCTACATCCTCAGCCCTGGGTTTATTTTTTTATTTATTTATTTTTTAAATTTTATTTTAAAGACAAAAGAATGGGGACATATGAACCAGAAAAGCCATAAACAATACAGAAAATACAAAGTTATACAGAATATAGTAGGGAATTAGCACTGGATGTTGTATTGCATAGTTATCTTCACATTAGTTAACACAAAAACATTAAAGAAAATACCAAATTATAGAGAAAATAGTAGGGAATTTGTACTGGATGCTGTATAATATAAAGTTATCTTCACTTCTGTTAATATAAAAACGATTGAGGAAATACAGAATTATAAAGAACATAGAAGGAAATTAGCTCTGGATGCTGTCCTACATAATGTTACCTTCATCTTTGTTACTCAGGTTACACAGATGATGGCCCTTTTGATCAGTTTGTTTTTTCTCCTCCCTCATCTCTGTTGCCCTACCACTCAATCAGTCATCTTCCCTGTGATAATAACTGTACTCCTGGGTTTATCTATATCCTTGGACTCTCACCTTGGGAAGAGATATAGCTGCCTCAGACTATACTATAACATACATGGGTGTATACAAACTGCCATGGTTGG
>PVLD010009042.1:0-57965 GCA_004027595.1 Dinomys branickii | reverse complement strand
CTTTTCCCGCAAGGGTTAGGTCAGGGGTTTTTCCCGTAAGGGTCGGGTCAAAGACTCTTCAAGGTGGTCAATCCCTGCTGTTCATCCCTGGGGAGGTATGTGGATGCATTTGTTTAGTCTTCTGTCTTGAGGTCTGGCCCACAGGTATCTTATCTTTTATCCTGGCTTCTTCAAGGGCCCAGCCCTGTCTGACTGCCTATAGTATTTCTATCTATCTCAGCTGTCTATAACATTACCCCCTCTGAAGAAGTAACCCATTTAAAAGTTTGAAAGAGAAGTAAGTGTATAATTGAGCAGTAACAATGAGACTTTCAACGAAAAGGGCCGGGTTTTTTTTTTTTGTCTTTTGGAGGCAGGGTTTTGCTATGCAATTTAGGCTGGCTGTGAGCTCACTTTGTAGCCCCAGGCTGCCCTTGAACTCTCAACGATCCTCCTGCCTCAGCCTCCTGAGTGCTGGGATTACAGGCATGCGCCATCACACTCGGCTCCATTTTTAAATATAGTACTGGGGATTGGTGAACCCAGGCCCTAAGGCATGCTAGGCAAATACTCAACCACTGAGCTACACCCCAGCCTGGACTGGGTTATTAATTTTGTTTTAATTCTTTTGGAGGCAGTCTTTTGCTATGTAATTCAAGCTGCCCTCAAATTCTTGGCAATCCTCCTGCCTCAGTCTCCTGAGTGCTGGGATTATAGACATGTACCAGCATACCTAGCTTGGACTGGGTTAATTCTTAGAGTTACTCCTGTTTATCTGAAAATTCTTCTGACAATTCTTTTCTGCTCAATTCTTGGGGATTTTTTTTTGCTTTCTTTTAGCAAAAAATATCTTTCATTTATATTTATTTAACAATGTCATTGCAGCTGTGACAGTAACTCTATTTGACTAGTTATAACAACTCTAAGTAAAGCATTCTTTAAACTAGAAAATAGTGTAATGTTTAAAAGAAAATTCATAGGTTTTAGGTTCAGATTTTTCTTTTCTTGCCCCCCCCCGTTTCGGATTCTAAAGCTAGTTCCACGTTTCATTTGTTGCATGAAGGGGAATAATGCGTTCATTTATTTGTTATGAAAATATTTATCAAGTACATGCCATAGACCAGTTGCAGGCACTTGAGATCTGTAAGTTTAAAAATAACAGACAAAGATCCCTGCCCCTGAGGAACTTACATTTGGGGAGAGGAAATACAGATAAATAACAGACATAATAAATATATCATGTGTTACATGTTAGAAAACCAGTGCTATGGGGAAAGAAAAAGACTTGAGTAAAGGGGATTAGAAGCGTGGGAGTTTGGAAGAGGTCAGTTATAATTTTAAATCAGTAGGTCAAGACAGCCATTGCTGAGAAGGTGACATCTGATTAGATGGGAAACGGGAGCTGACCAGATACGGGGAATGGCAAATGCAAACTCGAGCAGGAGCATCCCGGCCTGTTTATCCAACCCCAAGGTGGCTGAAGCCTGTATGTGGGGAGGGTCGATGACAGGACGCACATCCTATGGAGTCCTGTGTAAAGTAGAGACAGGCGCCTTTCATTCTGAGTTAGGGTGGGAGGCCACTGGCGGAGGGTAAGCAGAGGACAGATATGACCTTACTTTTACAAAGCTTCACTCTGGCTTCTGTGTTTAAATGGATATAGATGGACACTGCTTACCTAGCTGCTTTGGGCCTTGGTTGCCTCCAGTATAAAGTGGAGATAGCAAACTTTACTTCCTACGAGTTGTTATAGATAATGAAATACTACATATAAAGCACCTTGAGCAAGGCCTAGTACATAGTAGCAGCTCAGTGTTGGCTATTATTAGTGGGACTACCACTTTTCTACTAAAACAGGTTTTCTCAAACTGGGCATGGTCGTGCACAAATGTAATAGCAGATATTCAGGAGGCCAAAGCAAGAGGATCAAAAGTTCAAGGGCAGCCTGGGCAATTTAACAAGATCCTGTTCCAAAAAAACCAAAAAAGAAAAGAAAATAGGGCTGGGAGTACAGCCCTTGCCTACCTTGTGAGAGGCCCTGGTTCCATCTCCAGTATCACAAAAATAAATCAAATCTTTTCTTCTCAAGTCAAGGAGAAGTCTTTGTAAGAAATCATTAGGGAACAGCAGGGTATATGCTGCATGGCAAGCTAAATTTTGATATTTTAGGCTCTGGTCCAGTTTTGCTGTATTGATTCAAGTTTATTTAAATTCAACATAACTAATCTCCATAATAATTTACTGTTAAAAATGGGTGAGAAAGGTTCCCTTGAGAAAGTGATGTTTAAATTAAAACTTATAGCTGGGCATGGTGGCATATGCTGGTAATCCGAGTACTCCGGAGGCTAAGGAAGGAATATCGTGAATTTGAGGCCAGCCTGGGCTACATAGCAAGTTCAAGGTCAGCTTGGGCATTGTAGTACAAGCCTGTCTCGAAGACCAAAACTAACCAGACAAACCAAAACCCCTAAAACCTGAAAAGCACATAGCATTAACCTGGCCAAAAAAAAAGAGAATATATTCCCGTGCTCTATACTTCCTCAGAACCTGCCACCCTTTAACTAGAATTGATGTGACTTCATTATCTACCTTCACTGTGGGCTTTGAAAGGTCAGAGACGAAGCATATGCGTCACCAGAACCCCTTAAGCCCCCAGTACTCAGTAGGACCTTCCCAATCACTGAATGACTTTCGAGAAGGAAATTCAAACATGGAGCATCTGCCAGTGGAGTAATTATAGCCTCTCAAGAGCAGCAATTCTGGTTAAAACCATATGCACAAGAATATGATGAAGAATAAGAAAATATTTACCTGTCATAAATCTTGGCAATTCTCAGTTCTCCTCGTCCCTTTCGCAAGCTTATTCTAGTTGTTGAAGCATGAGCCAGGATGTGTCCCCCAACGGGTTTTTTGGGGTCTGCCTGAAAGCTGAATTAATAAAACACCGTTTCAGGTGATACGGACTATATACAGCAAGGCTGGTAACAACAAGGCAGTGTTTCTGCGGAGGATGGCAGGCTTGAGGTAGGTGTGCATTCTGAACAAGCAGCGGCTCATTCAAGTTCCGGGGTGGGGCTGGGGCTTGGAGCTACTGGATACCCCACTGCCACCTGGTCTAGACTTCTAAGATTCTTATGATGAATAGTTCATGTTTTATTTGACATTTTAAAATGAAATGACTGTTGAAAACACACAGAAAGTATAATTTGCTGTCATAGGAAAATTCTTGGAGTTAAAAAATGTTCTCTATAAAATACAAATAATTCATCAGAAATATTTTAATGGTCTATTATGTATTAGGTACTATTCTAGACCAATGAATAAGAGTCACCCAGCTATTTTCCATAATGCCATGTGAATGAAAAGCAGATGGTAGCCAGGCATAGTGGGCACACCTCTAATCCCAGTACTCGGGAGGCTGAGGCAGGAAGACTGCCCCAAGTTTGAGTCCATCCTGGGATACATAGTGAGTTCAAGGACAGCCTGAACCACACAGCAAGAGAAAGAGTTGAGAAAATTAGAAGGATGGGTCACTTTATCAAGCAATTCAAGGTACTCTAAAGCAATAAAGCCATCTCAGTTGGATAAAATCACTAGAGAGGTAATTTGGCTCAATAATGCTCACAGATCAACACCATTCTTGACAGTGGCTGTGAACTTTCCAGGTCACCCTATTATGGGTGGTTCATGATCTTAAAAGGACTCTATGTTCTGTAGCAACAGGCTACTTTTGGCCCTGATGGTATTTGCAACTGGGTTGTGAACGCTGGGCCTGCAAACAATGATTTACACTTTTCTAATGTACTTTTCATGATCTGCCTTCTGCCTTTTTCAGTTACCCTTTCATAGCCTTAGAGTCTTCCTCAATCTGCCTCCTGTTCTCCACCACTGAGCTCCTTAAGCATGGGTGACGCTGAACTTATTGCTGTAGCAACTGGCTACACAGGTGGTGCTCAAACACATTTCCTGAGCTTAGGACATGGAATCTACAAACATTTCAAGGAGAATATTGGATTGCAGAAAGAAGAATGCTTTCACAGAAATTACATGCAAATAAAATTGAAATCAGTTTGAAATTTCTTCAAGAGGAGATGAGAAAGAAGTCAGGGTTCACTAAAGGGACAGAGAAATCTTAGCAGCTGTGTTAATGCCTGTCACAGGCGGTCCCTCAGTACTGCCTAGTGATTCTCCTGAATGTCACTATTTGCTGTTACCAATGTCATACCCATGCTTGTCATTGATTACTTTGGGTGAAGAGCCTGACTATCAAGAATGCTATTTTCAAAAGGAGGTGAACTGAGGGCCATGGATACAGCTCAGCGGTACAAGCATCTGCCTTGCAAGCACAAGGTCCTGAGTTCAATTCCCAGTACCACAAAAAAAAGGAGATGAGTTACATGCAAGAATAAATGATAGGATTTGCAAAAAGGTTAAGAAAGCATATAGGAAATACACTGTAGGATCAAAAAGTTATCAACAGTGACTCATAAAGTAAGAGGTTATATTTAATCAAAATAGTGACATGGGTGTAACAGAAAATGTCCCCACAGCCAGTATACTTCAGTTTCTTAGTTTCCCAGGTAATAAATAGTTCCTGTGCCAGTTCCAGTTACTTCTGTCTCTTAGAAATGGCTGGTCACTGTGATGCATGGCTGGTCAGTGCGATGCACACTGTATAAGGCAAACCCAATGGACAAGCCGTTCTGCCTCTGTACTTCCCGCTTGCTTATCCCGTGTAAGCCCCAGACCCCCAGAGGTTGGGGCCAGCCAACATAAATAGAGCTGCCTCCCCATCCTGGGTGTTGTTTTGGTGTTGCTGCCTGCTGTTACGATAGTGCATAGCTTTCACCTGAGAGAATTTCAAGTCAATTCAATTTTTGTTTATTCCATCAAAGTTTTCAGGATTCTGTGCCGAATTTTGATAGGGCTCTTAAGGTTCCTTTTAACATTTTGATAATTTAATAAAAGATATAGGTTCTCCTCCAGCAAAATGCACATACATGTACATGTAACAATTTATATGTAAGTTTAGAAGATTCACGACCCTCCTGCTGGTATACATGAATAACACTAATACAAGTAACTGAGATTTACTGAGTCCTCACTATATGGCAGACCTTATTTTAAATCACCTATTTTCCTTTGCTTGGATTCTGTACTTAGTAAGTAGTTACAGTTTAAAATTTGGGTCCTGATAGAGGTCTGCTTACAGGGAGAAGTGCTTATGGGTCACCTGAACTCAATTACGGTCATTTTTTTTCCTTATCAATAGACTGGCCCTGTGGTCTTTTATTTATCCTAATGAGCTTGTTTAATATAATTCTGTCTCTGAGAAATGGACTGGTTTTCAGTAGGCTGACCAAACCCAACCTCTGCCCTGGGGGCTGGCACTGTGAGTTGTGGTCTCGGTACTGGATACATGCCTGCACTTCCCAGGGGGCAGTGTGCCAGCCAGACGTATTGTGTACATTTTGAAGATGGTAGAGGAGCTTTGGACCTAGACTTGAGTTCCAATTCTAGCTTGTCAGTTGTTCAACCATTCTTCATTTAATCTTTTTTTCCATTCTTCATTTCAAATGGGGAATAGGAACTGCACCTAACTGATAGGATGGTTGTGAAAATAAGATGGACTAATTCAGGTAAAGCACTATCCTAGTGACTACAATTATCATTATTTATCTGCTTTCTTAATCCTGATTCAAATACTTATCAGTTTACTTTGAGCTAGTCATTTTTATGAGCTTCAGTTATTTTTTGTTGTGTTTGCAATAAAATGGGAATAAAAAGACCTTACCTTTTAGGGATGCTGTAAGGAATCCAGATAGATACACTCAATACAACTCTCTGGGAGCCTGCGATGCACCAGGAGCCAGGTCCGCTTTACTATTATCACAGGCTTGGCACAGAAGAGCTCGTTGGTGAGTAGCAGCTACCATTATTTAAATGCTTCTGCCTACTTATTTATTTATTTATGTCTTGTTGAGACAGGGTCTCACCATGCAGTTCAGGCTGGCCCTGAGCTCACCGTGTAGCCCAGGCAGGTCTCAAAACTTGCAACAAGCCTCCTGCCTCAGCTTCCCAAGCACTGGGATTACAGGTGTGTGCCACCACGCCCGGCTGTGAATGCTTCAGTTTAGACAGCCACTCCTTCAATGAAGTGTAGGGCCAAAAACTTTTCTTAAAATTTTCTTTTCTTGGTTTTCAAACTTTCTGACTATTCTCACAGGCTTTATCGAGCCTTGAGGCGAAATACAAGAAGGTGTAATAGCACTCCACACTCTTCTAGAGGGCTTTAATTTATTTCTATTTCTGACCAAGTTAAAACAGCCTTGGAAAGCCACCCACAGCCCTCCGTTAGCTTATGCTCTTATTTTCCTTTCTTTTCTGCTTTCTTCTCTGCTCCATTCCTCCTTCCTTAGGAGGCCGGGGAGGACATGAGGAGGAGAAGGAGGAGGAGGAAGAGGAAGGGGAGGATATGGAGGTGGGGTGGGGATCAGGAGTAAAGAGGGACTAAGATTAATCACTTCTCTCTGGCTGAACAGAGTGGCCTAGTATATCCTGGAGGGTAGGATCCAGAACAGCCTGGCCTCCCAACTTCAAATTAGAATGCCGGCGCCATAAGGCGCAGAGTTACAGGACGGGGTGGGATGGGAGGATAGCCCAGTGAGGATAGAAGAGCATCAGCTTTCGAGTCAGAGCTGCTCAGGTTCAAGTCCAGGCTTCCTTGCTTTTGTGTATGAGGGGGTAAGCAGTGAGCCTTCACTTCCACCTTTATAAAGCAGGAATATTCATAATACCCAGCTCAACTTTTAGTCAGGATATGAACCCTGAGTGGCACAGGCTAGGCTGAGCCAAGGGGACAAGAGGCCTTCCTGGTGCCTTTGACTACAAATGGGATTTTTGAGAAGAGGTCCATTGAGGAAAGGCTGAATGAACCAGATCAAGAATGAGGAGGAGGCTTTGAGACTAGAGGAATGTGGGGAGAGGGAGCACTGCCAAGAACGAAGAATTTTTGGGTGAGAGAAGAGATGGTTTTTTAAAAAAAGAATATGTTTAAGAAGTTTTAAGTAACACTTCCCTTCTGTCTGCTCCCAAAATATGGGGAAACATCTATGGTTTTTCAGTATATTGAAGATGGAATTCTGGGGTTTGGGGAGGTGGGGTGGAAGGTGATACATCTGTATATTGAGATTGGCTTCACAGAAAGTACAGAGAAGCCCCAGGAGGCTGAGTTTCATCAGGGCCACTGAGAATCATATAAGGTGATGCATGACAGCACCTGGCACATGGTATGTAATTGGTGGAGCTGTCTCTTAATTAGGGGCAGGGGAGACCAAAGTTCAAACAGTTTAAATGCCTTGCATAGGGTCCCCATACTGACCCAGGTCTAATATTTTTTTCTCTACACACATGACCTCTTAATTCATGCTCATGATGGTAAGTCGGTAGGAGACGTCCTACTACATTGATAAGACTGCAAAGGTTCTAAGATGAATTTTGTTTTAGGAAAACATACACAAGGAAGAAGGTGACAACGGACTGTCTTATTCAGACAGAGCTCCTGGCGCAGCTTCCTGGGCTGCTACTTGATGTGTTATCTCTAGGCCTTCATCAGCTGGATCCCTTCAGTTCTGAAATCTGTCTCTGGAAGCCTTGCCTAAGAGCTGCTGCTCTGCTGTACGGTACGGCAGCTCCTCGCCTCTATAATTTTGTTCCTTTTTAATACACTGTGCCATCAAGTATAATGCATGGGATATAAGCCTCAATTATTGTCAGTGTACTTGGGGACTCGTACCAATTATCGTGATATTTCTCTGACAGGCCCCAGGCGAGCTGCAGCTTGGAGTTCCTCAACACTGAGAAACAAAGATATTTTCTTTATGGGAGGTTTTCTAGTAGCATCTGAAATCCTTTAGTTTAAAACTGTCTTGCTTTTTTTCATTTAGATGTGGTAATTTCTGTGCTTTATATGAAGGCATGTATTTAATCTGTACTGTTATTATTTAATATACTTTAGAACATACTAATTATAGTGAGCCTGTCTCCTTACGCCGCGGCGAGGTGGAAGAAAGCTTTCACAGCGGACGCACTGCAAGCGCGAGCCTGTGGCAGTGTCTGGCTTTCTCTCTCTTCATTACACATCTCCTCCCCTTTCTGACACCCTCTTCAATTATTTCCTCTCTGTCACCTCTCCATTTCTCCTTTCATTGTCTTATGGGAGTTAATTTAAAATATTTTTACTCTTTTTGAAACTTTGTACAAATACAAAAAAAAGAACCCCTATCTGACCTAATTTTCACCAGTTTCCTGCCTTCTAACTCCAGGATGACAGTTTTGGCCTCATCAATGCTCCCTCCCAGCACCTGAAGGGAGAACATTGCTCTTTAACTTGTACTGTTTTATTTGAATGCAACCCACTGCCTCCCTCTGAGCCAGTGAGTCATTTTCTCTTTTTAAAGTGAGCCTTAAAAATCTTCCATTTCTCTTCAGTTTAAAATTATTCTTTTTGTGCAGTACTTCGTGTGCTGTGTATGAAAGACCCCACAAGACAGAAGACTACCTTCAGCACTGAAGGGCTATGCTAATATGTGCACTATACCAAGACTTAAAATATTGGGTAAAGAAAAAAAGATGTTAAGTGGACACCATTCATTATTTTTTTTATGGAGGCAAGAGTTCTTATCTTTTTTGTTCACTAGTGAATTCCCCAAATCTTGTTACATAAGAGGTGGTTTTTTTGAGACGTGGTTTCACTATGTAGCTCAGGCTGCCCTTGAACTCACAGTGATCCTCCTGTCTCAGCCTCCTGAGTGCTGGCATTATAGGTGTGCACCACCACACTCAACGACAGAGTAGGTTTGCAATAAGTATTTGTTGAATTAATAAATGATTGATATGATTGATTTTCTCTTCCTCGATCTTTTTTTTTTTGGTGCCAAGGGTTGAACCTGGGACTTGGCACACACAGTATGCTAAGAATGCGAAGCATGCACCACTGAGCTATACCCTCCTCAATCTTTTTAACTTTTTTTTTTGGTACTAGAAATCGAACTCAGGACCTTGTGCTTGCCAGGCAGGCACTGTGCCCCTGAGCCGTCTCCCCGGCCATCTTTTTAACTTCTTAGTGCCATTCATATTTAATATTTCAACACTGGGCTCTCTTGTAATTAAGTAGATACTCATAAAAAGTATTGAACAGTGAGAGATATATCAGACTGCAGAAGACACAGCAACACTGTGAGGGCAAGCTTAGAAAATGCCTAAAGAGCCGGGCGTGGTGGTACATGTTTGTAATCCCAGCACTCAAGAGGCTGAGTCAGGAGGATTATTGCGAGTTCAAGACCAACCCGGGCTACAAAGTGAGTTAAAGGCCACCCTGAACTACATAGTAAGACTGTCTCAAAAAGACACACACACAAAAAAATGCCTAAAGAGAGGCACATTCATTTCAACACAATTTATAGAATTCACATTAGTGTGTCAAATGCCTTCTAATACCTATCTCTCTGACTCATTTTATCTGCCACTACATGATGAACTGCTCTGCTTTTAAAGTAATATCACTTTGTGTTGCAACCATCAGAGTAATAATTGACTTAGGCAAGAATCTTCAATGGATACTGAAATACATGGTGAAAGCTTATTGCAGAACAAGGTATTCATAGTCTTAAAGTATCACCACACAAATTATTAATTTCCCAAAGGAATTTTTGTGTCTTCTACAATGAAATCTCATGAAAACTATCTTTTATTCATGAACATCGTCTTAACCACATGACCACAGTCATCTTGATAATCAGAAAACTGCCATCATGTGCCTCCTGACATAAGGAAGTGACCATAATATCATTTATGTAGTTTTTCTGTTAAAAATGTTTAAGATTTCAAATAATGGGGGGTGGTGGTAGCACATGCCTGGAACCCCAGCACTGGGGAGACTGAGCCAAGATCGCCACAAGTTCAAGGTCGGACTGGGCTACCTAGAAAGCCTCTGTCCCAACAAGAAAAAAAAGTTTCAAATAATGAGGAAAAATATTGATTCCAAATTAAGGGCCATTGTAAAATAGTTGGCTTGCTCTTTAAAATGTGTAATAAAAGTCTAACAAAGCTCAGGGAGTGTTTGGATTGAAGGAGTCTAAAGAGGTACAACAATTAACATGCAATGTGTCTCCTCAGCCACTCCTATATAGAGAGCAAAACAAACAAAACCCAACAACTATTTAGGACTTTCTGAGACAACTGAAGACACACAGACCCACAGAACTGCAGATCAGATAACACTACATCCAAAGTTAAATTCCCTGAATATGACAATTATATTGTGGTGATATAGGAGACTATTCTTGTTCTTAGAAGAGCTATGCTAAAAAAAAAGAGATATGCTGAACTACTAAGAGATAAAGTATCATGGTAACTGCAAATAATTCTCAGTGGTTAGGGGGAAAAACACCTCCAAAACAGCGCACAGAAATAATAATATAGATGCATGTGCATGTATACATATATATATATATACATATATATATATATATATATATATGAGTGTGTGTGTGTGTGTGTGTGTGTGTACGGAGAGACAGAGATCTGATAGACACACACACACACGAGAAAATGTAATAAAATGATAATTGATAAATCTAAGTAAATGATATATGTGTATTCATTGTCCTAATCTTGTAACTTTTCTCTGACTAAATCTTTTTCTAAGTAAAAAATTATTTAAAAAATTTTTCTGTTTTGGTCTTTTTGAGACAGGGTCTCACTATGCAGTTCAGGCTGGCCTTGAGTCACTTTGTAGCCCAGGCTGGTCTTGAACTTGCAATGATCCTCCTGCCTCAGCCTCCTGAGTGCTGGAGTGCTGGGATTACAGGTGTGCACCACCACACCCTGCTAAAAAATATTTTTTAAAGGCAGCATTAACTCAGGGTTATTTTGACTGGCTTATTCAGATCCATAATGCTCAAAATTTTGGATAGTGACAACCAAAGTCTCTGCATTTTCTAGTTTTACTATCCTATCGTAGCCTTCCTTACCTTTTTCTTCCCAGCCACCTTTCTTTTTTTGCTTTTTTTTTTTTTTTTTTTGCTTTTTGAGACAGAGTTTCACTATGCCACTCAGGCTGGCCTTGAACTCACTTTGTAGCTCAGGCGGGCCTCAAACTCACAGTGATCCTCCTGCCTCAGGCTCCTGAGTGCTGGAATTATAGGTGAGCACCACCATGCCCAGCCTTCCAGCCACCTTTCAAACAGACCTTGTCAGTAGTTCTGCTGTGTGCATACGTCAGTGAGTTCTGAATACTCCTCATGTAGACTGAAATTCCATTTTTCCAAGCAGGAGACTTCTCTCTATTACCTCTTTCAAGGCTATCACATGAATAACATCTCTTTATTTATTTATGTTTTTGGAACTGGGACCTGAACTCAGGACCTTGTACTTGCCTGCCAGGCACTTGTGCCACTGAGCTACATCCCTATCCCCTCACATGAATAAGCTGTTTTTTGTTTTCAGGCTACCACTTAGTGCAATAGAAACCCCTTGTGTATCAGAAATATAACTATTTCCCTAAGTTCTTTTTCTCACTGCCCGCCAGTACCCTTTGAGTCTTACAGCAGAGTATAGCCCATAGCACTGCTGAAAATGATTAAACTTGCTTATTCTACAAAGAACTACAGAAAAATAGATTCTGGATAATAAATGGGTGATACTTACAATTATGAAGTAAAACATACTGTGCAATAGTGATTTGTAGTATGTACGTGCCCCAACAAGGTGGATTATTTTGAACTCATTTTATTCTACACTCTCACCCTGTTGATAATAACCTCTGTAAAATAGATGAACCTTTGTGAAAAGGTGAATATTGGGGCTTACGTCATAGTTGCTCCGGGATCAGCAGTCATTTGATTGGTCACAAAAACAGCCACATTATATTCTGTTAAGAAATAAAAGTAAGAAATTAAGAGATGGGCAATAAATATAGAAAGTCCACTGTTTCAGAATTTAGGAATATTATAACATTTATTTTACAAATAAGATCATATTCTTTTTTTTAACTGATCATTTATTTAAAGTTATTATTATTATTTAGGCCAGAATCAATTTTTATTTAAAATAAAGAGCTGTATTTCTATGAAAGTAACTTTAAAAACCATTACCTTCTGACATTATTGTAAGTTTCTCTGTAACCCAAACATAGTCACATATACTTTTCTGATAGTGTCCTTTTACTTTAAAGATCTACCTTCTGAGATTTTTTGGAGTCTGGACAACATCTGGGCCAATTTTTGTTGCCGTTCAGCCAATTCCCCACGACCACTGAAATCCACTCGGAAAAGCGCCATTATTGAATCAACGATCTGCACAAGATTAATGTAAAAATAAAGATGCACTTGAAAATGGAAGGAAGAAGCCCATGTAAATAGAAACCAATAGAATAATCTACTGGGAGGGAGCTGTATTTAAAAACCTGTACCAGCAGCTTGAAGATGCCCGCTTCTTCATGGAACTTTGCTGCTACATAATCAAGTAGTTCCATCTGATGTTCACCTGGCAGGAAATGCAGTGAGAGAATGTTATAAAAGCCAGCATGAACAGAGGCTAAGATCATTCATGTCCTTGGGAGTTGGGAGAAGGGCTTTCTTAATTGCTCCTGGCTTTACTGCATAAGCATGACTGTGTATTCTGCCGTAGGGTACATGGCAAATGCTTGCTTCATGAACAATGTTGCTCTGGGTGGTGGGGTGTAGCTTAGTGGCAAAGCAGGTGACTAGTGTACACAATGTCCTGGATCTAATCCCCAGCACCCACAGGACCCCCCACACAGAAGAATGTTATTCAGCATTTCAAAGACAAACAATAATTTGAGAGCATAGTATCTTAGCATCTAAGGACTTAACAAATGATAAAATTTGAGGACTAACTTGGAGAAAAGTGAGATTTAAAAAAAACAGTTGAAAGTGTTGTGTCCCTCAGAGTAAATCAGTGCTGCCAAAGCATCCCCTTGCTCAGAGCTCTTACTAGTATATGCACGTGCGTACAGCACGTTGTCCAGGACAGCATCGTGGTCCACGTTGAAGCGATCAGCAATGTCCCGAAGGCGATCTGGACGACTGGAGTGTGCCAAGATTAAGGATCCAATACATCAATTCCCAAAAAACTTTAGATAACAACTACAAAATGTAATGCCTTAAGTGCATAAAGTAACACTGAAGCAAAACATTGTATATGCAAAGGTGTAAGATGCCAGTAATCACTTAAAGTCTGTACCAGATTTTATTCTTTATAAGAGCCTCAGTTTATCTTAGGGGCAAAGAAATGGTCTTAAATATTAAATTACCGAATCTTTAAAATAAGCTTAAAAGCCAGTGATATGATATGTATTACATGTAACAGAAGAGGGCACTGATAAACAGACAAACGATTCAGGATTATGAAGTAAAACATTTAAAAGAAAAAAGTAGAAGCTAAGGTTTGTGAATCTCTTTTGTTCCTGGTTCTATAAAAATAGATCTAATCTAGAAAGATAATATCACTGAATTATAATTCAAATCACTTCAAAATGAGTTCACTCTTCATACTCCTCATCTCTTAAAAATGAAATAGTTAAGAGCCTGGCATGGTGGTGCACACCTGTAATTCCAGCACTTGGGAGGCTGAGGCAGGAGGATTGCTGCAAGCTCAAGGCTAGCCTCGGCTACATAGTGAGTTCAACGCCAGCCTGGACTACAAAGTGAGACCCTGTCTGAACACCCCCCTACCAAAAAAAATAGTTAAACACTATATCATTAACCATGTGTTGCCAACAAAGGATAAATTCACCTATATGAACCAAAAGGTCAAAAAGTAACCTTGAGGATCCAGAAGGAAATGATCAGCCCACAATTTTTGGCTTTTATACAGTTTTAAACCAATCTTCCTCTAAAGGAGTTATTAGCTTTCTGAAATTAGTAAATTCATAAGGAGGCAAATTTAGTATATATCCAAAGATACTTTAAAATATGCTAATAATTACAAGCATCTAAAAACTCCAAAGTAGTAAACATTTTATTCTTAGATTTTTGATGATCCTAACAATATGTCCAAAGTGAAATGATGAACTATAAATGCATACTGGTGGTCTGATTTTACTTTCACTTATACTGTTTAAGTAACACTAACTATAAATTATTGTAAAGCAAGGACCATGCATAGCTGAGCATGGTGGTGCACACCTGCAATCCCAACACTTGGGAGGCTGAGGGAAGGAGGATTGCTGCGAGTTCCAGGCCAGCCTGGACTATAAAGTAAGCTCAAGGCCAGCCTGAACTACATAGCGAGACCCTGCCTCAAGACACACACACACACACACACACACACAGGGAAGGTCTATGTCTAATCTTTTCACTGGGGATCACTCTCAGGGCCTTCCACATGTTAGACAAATTCTCTACCACCGAGCTATATCCCCAACCCTTATAATCTTATTTGTGACACTTGCAACTTGTTCCGTAAGTGTTGAATTGCATGTCCTTTAGGATTTTCCAGCCATGTATGTCTTAACACACTACGCATGTTTTTGTGTTTAGAGCTTCAGTGACGTCCACTAAAATTTTCCATTGCTATTCAGTATATATTCAGTAGATGCTTTGGTGGAAAAGTCAAAGCAAATTAGAATTAGAGGAGGCAATAAAAAATTTTTTTTAACAAAAATGTTTTTACCATGTCAGTTCCTACAAAACCTAGATACTATGCAAGCAGGAGTGTGGAAATTGGCTGTTTTTTTTTTTTTTTTTTTTTTTTTTTTTTTTTTTTTTTTTTTTTTTCTTTTTCCGGTACTGGGGATCGAACTCAGGACCTTGCGCTTGCCATGCAAGCACTTACGCCACTGAGCTATACCCCCAGCCCCTGGAAATTGGACTTACACTAAAGGAAAGCTCAAATTTATAAAGATTTACTAACTGATTACCATGTGATAGTGATTGCCATATTAACAGTAATAAGACTATCTATTCTCTAGGTAAACTTAAAACAAAGAGACAAAATAGGAACACATAAGAAGAGAAATATGAAGAGACAGCAGTATGTGAGAGTTACTGACAGGATGAGAACATTTCACTGCGGCCCTGTCACAGCACCTCCTCAAGCCCCATATAACTTAGCTCCTAACTTTCTCTTTCTTTCTTGATAAAATCCAAATTGCCCAGACAGGAGCTGTTAATCTGCAAGGACACTTCCTCTCTCTGATCCTCCTTAACTAACTCTTTCTGAAGGTAGCTTAACTCCAGTTGAACACCTCATGCTAAAGCTCTACACGTTCCTCCCTCCTCCTGCAGTCACAGCCTCATTTGGTCTCCTCATGCCTTTCACTTCCCCATAAAGTCTTCTAAAATAATTTTTTGGTGTTCTTCTGTATGAGTTTTGTTGTTGCTGTTTGTTTTTCAGTATCTGGGGTCAAATTTAGTGCTACTCTACCACTGAGCTATCCCCAGCCCATTTTAAAATTGAGACAGGGTCTTGCTAAGTAGAGTAACTAAGATATCCAAAGGGACTGGAATTTATGATTCTTCTACATCAGCATCCCTCAGTGCTGGGATTACAGGTGTCAGCCCCTGAGCCTGAGTTCTACTTGAAAATTTGAGGTAGTAAATTTTATAACAGACCAAGCAGGGCAAGTTTTTTTTTGAATTGGGTAATTAAGAGAAAATTAGATATGAGAGGCTTAAATAATTTGTATAATTCAGAAGGCTGCAAGAGGGGGATAAAGGGAACAAAAACCAATGCAATAGAAACAGCATGCAAGTTTCTTTAGTACAACCCAAGTTAACATTCAAGAGTGGTGCAAAATAAAGTCATTTGCAGACATAGCAGGGCTCAGCGTTTTACTACCTGGATCTCTCTCTCTCTCTTTCAGTACTGAACTCAGGATCTTAATGCTGAGCTACATCCCCAGTCCTTTTTAAAACTGTTATTTGAGACAAGGTCAAGTGGGGCTTGAACTTGCAATCCTCCTGCCTCAACTTCTCAGAATGCTGTAATTACAGGTGGATGCCACCAGACGCCTTCAGTCTGGTTTACTTTTCTGAAAGAAGTTCTTAAGTAAGTACTACAGCAAAATAAAAATACAGGAAAGAATTTTAATATACAAAGAGAATGAAAATTAGCTTATTTTCCAAGTCCTGAAAGAATTCGTCTTGACAGCTAGCTAGGGGAACCTTTTTTGTTTTGTTTGTTTTTTGAGATAGGGTCTCACTATATAGTTTAGGCTGGCCTTGAACTCACTATGGTAGTAGCACAGGCTGGCCTCAAACTTGTGGGGATCCTCCTGCTTCAGCCTCCCAAGTGCTGGGTTTATAGGCATGTGCCACCATGACACATGAAAATTAAATAACAGCTGATATATGTGTGTGTGTGTGTGTGTGTATATATATATATATATACACACACACACACACACACACATATATGCATATACATATGTGGTGTTTTCAAATATTAATAAGACTATACATAGAGGAAGTAATATTTGGAATGTATTTATCTCTTTTCCTCTAAGAGTGACAACAGAGAGAAATAAGCCTAGGGAAGCAGGCTGGGACTTCATTGTGAACGGCTTTACAAACTTGTTCAGGCCTCCTATTACTAAACAGAATTTCCTCTAAACCTGGTACCTCCTCCAGCTACTGTATTTCCTCTTCCAACCCCTGGCCAATTCTATGCTACTTCACTCCCTGACTGTATGTTTGTAAAATGCGAAAAGCTTCCATTGCCTTTCCTACTGCGAATGTTACCTTGAACACCTGATTTCTAATTTTAGTGATGTATCTCGGTCTGCACCTTCCGAAGTTTTCATTACCCTCCACTCTCTTCTCCCTGAAACTTCCCCTTAGCCTGTGTCTACCCAGAGGACCTGGAAGGACACCTCCAAGCTGCTGATGGTGGCAAATGCCTCTGCTTGTGTTTTGGTTTCCTGTAGTGCACACACTAACTTTTTAAGAATAAAGATTATTTTACCCACTCCCCGCCAGAACTTTTCCTTCAGTTTGGCTTCTACAACCAGATTTCCTACTTATTTTGTCTGGGTAGGTTCCTCTTCTTAAATATAGCACACCTCAAAGTTAGACTGCCAGGGCTGGGGATATAGCTCAGTGGAATAAGCACCTGCCTAGCAAGCACAGGGTCCTGAGTTTGATCCCCAGTACCGCCAAAAAAAATTAAAAAAAAAAAAAAGTTAGGCTGCCAGTTCTCCTCTCTTCTCTCTTTTAAGCTCTCTTTCTTCTCCTTTGTTTAATTCATCTATATCTTTGCCCCCCTCCTCCTTTCTCAGGCTGGGTCCAACATTTCCAACTGTCATCTTTTGTTTGTTTGTTTTTTTGTGTTGTTTTCCAAGACAGGGTCTCACTATGTAGTTCATGCTGGCCTTGAACCCACTATGTAGCCCACGCTGGCCTCGAACTAAGGTGATCCTCCTGCCTCAGCCTCTCAAGTGCCGGAATGACAGGTGTGCACCGCCACGCCCAGGCAGCTATCATCTTTATATTCTCCTGGGTCTCACATTTAACAAATGAAAAGGAAACACTGCTTTTCTCTGAAATGTAATGTTCTCAATTCTCTCATTAGCATCATTGTTCTCCCAGTATCTAGGCAAAAACCCCGACAGTGGTTTCTCAAACCTCTCATTCCTTTGTCTACAAATACAGTCATTAAGTCCTATCAATTTTCCTCTCTAATATTTTTTGTCCTTTTTATTCTTGCTGCTGCCAACTGAGATCAAGTTGTCATTACTTGCCTACAGTATCACAAAGGGATCCACTGACACCTACTCTCACGTCAAAGCCCTTCATATCTAAGACCTAAATTACCTCTCTAGCCTTGCATTCTGGAATAGCTTGAATTTAGTCAAACCGCATTTCTTCCTGTGACCCAAGCAGCCTTTGCCCTTTTCTTCCTTTGCTTTTGCTCTCTTCATACTTTCCCCTTTATTTAAGATCATGAGTCTGCATCAACCATCTTCTATCTACAAAGGCAAGAAGATTAAAGGTAGGACAAGGAAGGAAGGTTAAGAATGAGTAAGAGCCGGGCATCGTAGCCCCCGCCTGTAATCCCAGCATTCCAAGGCAGAGGGAGAAGGACTGCTGGAACTTCGAGGCCACCTGAGTTACACAGTGAGACCCTGTCTGAAAAAAAAGAATAAATAAATAAAATATGTCTTATTCATTTTTTAAAAAATGAGTAAGGGCCAGGCATGGTAGTTGCATGCCTGAAACCCCAGGACTTGGGAGGGTGAGGCAGGAGAATTGTGTTTGAGGCTAGCCTTGGCTACACAGTGAATTCAAGCCATCTTAGAAGGACCCTGTCTCAAACAAATAAACAAAGAAACAAACAAACCAAGAAAGTATCATTTTTTCTTCTGTATTTGTTTTGTCAGTTTTATGCCAAACCCAAGTAAAATACTAAAAAAGAAGTGATTTGAGACTTTGACCAGTAATTGTTTTCCCTCTTGGCTTTTCTCATGATTGCTTCTTTTAGGGAGTGATCACAAAGATGATGTATTCCACGCCAACTCTTTTGTAGTGACATTACTACACCACACCATGTAGCAACTTATTAAATATTTGAAAAGGTTACAAAGTGTTTTCTGTATCAATGAAGATAATCTTTCCTCCTGAGTAGCCACCAGCTCCTGGAAGTTGAGCTGTTACTAGGGAGCAATGAAAACAATTTGTGAGAGTGGGTGAATTGTATACAAAGGAATATATAAATCGACATTGAATTTATGCTGGTTGCAACTCCTTAGTACATTTAGCATAAAATAAGATCCTTTAGCTTCTAAACAGCATGCTGCAGTTTTATCTTATTAACCGGTGGTGAAATAGTAGATGTGCTGCCAAGATAGTAGTAATTCAACAATGAATTCCACTACCTTTCACAATGGGAGATATTCACAGAAGTAAGTTCTCCTCCAAAAAATGGAAGTAGAATTTAAATATTGCTAATTTTCTTTTTATAAGAAAGAATCGCAAATATAATTTATGCTATATAAATCAGTGACCTTTAGTTAATGTTGGTTATTTCTTTTCTTTTTTTTTTTTTTTTTGGTCTTTTTGAGACAGGGTGTCGCTATGCTGTTGAGGCTGGCCTTGAGCTCATTTTGTATCCCAAGCTGGTCTTGAACTTGCAATGATCCTCCTGCTTCAGCCTCCCGAGTGCTGGGACTACAGGCGTGTGCCACCACGCCCGGCAATGTTGGTTATTTCAATGCATTCATCTTTTATATTTTTCTGTTGCAGTAGTTAGCACTGTACTTCATAGCGAATATCTGCATTACTTTTCGAAATCGCCCTAAGATTCGGCACTCTCATTATTTCTATTTTACAGGTGAAGCAAGTTAGGAGTGAAGCTACTAGCCCAAGGTCACACAGCTACAAGAGAGGGAAGACTGGGGTTAGTTAGGCATTTTAATTACAGAACCCTCTTCTTAAGCACTTTGCTATATTCCCTCTACTCAAGTCAAACAAATGCAAAGTACTGTCCTTAGGGAAAAAGGAACTCTCTTTGCTTAGCTTGTTTTAGAAAAAAATGTTAAAGTCTCTTTTAGATTCCACCTTACTCCACGGAAAGTAAAGGATTTAGGCCTCAATAGATGTGTCATTCTTTTTTTTTTTTTTTTTACATTTTTTTTTTCTTTTTTTGTGTGTGTTTTTTTGGGGTACCAGGAATCAAACTCAGGACCTTACGCTTGCCAGGCAGGCACTTATGTCACTGAGCTATATCCCCAGCCCTGAACATTTTCACTTCTTTTTTTTTTTTTTTTGCGGTACTGGGGATCGAACTCAGGACCCTGCGCTTGCTAGGCAAGCACTTATTCCACTGAGCTATATCCCCAGCCCAGATGTGTCACTCTTGTAAAAAAGACAGACCACATGGAATGGGAAAAACTGAGACAGCAGACACTTCTGCTAACACACTCGTACACCCCCTTATACCTTCTCCATTTCCATTCAGGTATTCAGTGTACAGCACATACAACCGCATCTCAACAAGCAAACTCAACCTTTACAGTTCGTGAATCTGTATGACCATGGACAGGTTAATTTACCTCTCTGAGTTTTGTGCTTCCTTGCAAGTTTGTTGAGATTACTTATGATTATGTAAAATGTCAGGCACAGAGTACATAGATGTTGAGTAAAAGCTATGATTACTGTTGTTATTATGTTGTTGCCATGTGTCCTTACCACAGAGGGTATGGGAGAGCTGAGTTTTTCCTGTACGAAATTCTGTGAAATACAGAAAAGGTAATTTTAAAAACACATAGTTTTTAGATATTTTCATAAAAATAAAACACAGCCTCAGAATATTACTATTTCTTTTACAACTGTCAAGTCTCCTAGGTCTGGCACATGCCTGTAATCCCAGCACTCGGGAGGCTGAGGCAGGAGGACTGTTGCAAGTTTAAGACCAGCCTGGGCTACAAAGTGAGCTCAAGGCCAGCCTGAACTGCATAGGGACAACCTGTCTCAAAAAAAAAAAAAAGAAAAAAATATCCTCACTCCTGAAGTGCCTCTTGTACAGACAGATTCTGTATATATCAATACCAATAATAAAAAAGGTGGTTTTTCACAGATATGTTCTTTAGATAGAATTTTAAGCAAGTTTCCCATAGAAATAATCATGTAAGTGAAAGTTTAGGATCCCCACAGCAAGAAAAAGAGCCTGGGCTCCATCACTGAACTGAAATCCTCAAAGGGGAGCTGAAGCAAACTCAAATTGGTGGTATTGCCTGGTTACCAGCAGAAGCAAATTTTTTTCTATAGAAAAACTTCTCTACTTCCCAGTTAAGTCCACTGTACTCTCACAGATTAAAATTAAGCAAGCAGTAAGCTCACAAATATCAACAAACACACGAAAAAGTCAGTCACTAGAACTGAGCTGAGTCAACAGAAATAATGAAAACCAAAGCTCAAGTGTAGCTCAGTGCTGTAGCACTTGCCTACCATGTGTGAGGCCCTGGGTTTGATCCCCAACACCACACACACACACAAAAGACCAAATCCAGTTTTAATTTTCCAAATCAACAGAAACAACAAAACATTTAGCTCCCCGAGGGCTTCAAATACAAAATTATTAGATGTAGTGCATAATAATTGTACATGAATTGTTTAAAAAATATAGATCATATAAACAATAAAGAGAGAATCTCATCTCTGTGTTCATGGAATTTGCATTTCTTAAACGTAAGATCAGCCTCATTATTCAGTTATATTTTGGAAGAATCAGAAAAAAAAACCCTTTATTCCCTTCTATGGTAATGACAGATACAAGGATAAAAATGTTATTATGATCCATCTGAAATCACTATTTATTTGCACTGCACCCCAGAATGATAGAGCATCATATAATTGCAATTTCATCCTAACTTCCAAAACAGAGGGCCGGGGATATAGCTGAGCAGCACAGCATCTGCCTGGCAAGCACGAGGTCCTGGAGCTCTATCCCCGGTACCACTAAAAAAATCCCCCCCCAAAAAAACCCACAAAAATAGAAACTTACTTGTTAATTAGTTAAGTAAATGTGTGTACAAAATTTTATTAAAAAGTTAAGGTCCTACCTACCTCCAAATGCTTCTGTGATTGCCATGCTTTCAATTCCACCTCCTAGCAACTTACTGGAAATAGAAAGAAAGCATTAGTAACTGGGATAGAAATAGAGATATCAAGAAAGGAGAAAGAATTCATAAAATTTGTAAGCTACCGCCTATTTATCTTTTTTCCATCTATTTCTCTATACAGTGTGAACAGAAATTCTTGGCTAAACAATGGGTACTCACTCTGCTCAGGTCGCAGGTCCTGCTGTGCGTGGGCAGGTAGACAAATAAAGCGATTAAGAAAGGGCTCTTCTTACTCCTGGGTATCAGCAAGGAAGGGGCTAGTAAGACCTCTGTTGACTATTCTTCTGAGTGGAATTGGAACTAGAATACATAGTGTTAGGGTTTTTTGCTTTTTTGAAGGGCTTGAGGTTGAACCAGAGCCTTGTTGATGCCGGGGAAGTGCTGTACTTATTGTGCTATACCTCAGCCCAGCGGTCTTAGTTATTAATTGGGTATTTCAAATTGTGTAAGAATAATGCTTCTAAGAGTCAACTGAATATTCAATTTTTAATATTTTGAGACATATGAAAAAAATGTCAGAAGAATCTCGTGATCATCACCATGTTTGGCTTATCTCACATAAATCAAATTTTATGGATAACGTGTCAGAACTGCGACTGTTTAAAGATGTTACAGTTAGAATAACTGCTACATTTTGACAGCATACATTTAATTGCTATCCCAGTGTTTTAGTGCACTTAATGTTCTTGATATGGAAAGAACTAAATGTAAGTTATGATCTCTTCCATTCATTACATGTAATAAATATTATGTTGACTGTGCTAAGACCTGGTAGAAGCACTTTAAAAACCTTAGTAGTTTCTATTAGCATGTCTTTTGGGATGTAAGTACAGACTAGACACAGCCTAATACAGAGATATGATGATCCAGTAAATTTACATTTACATAATTTAAGAGAACCATTTACTCTTTTTTTTTTTTTTTTGTCTTTTTGAGACCAGGTCTCACTATGCAGTTCAGGCTGAACTTGAGCTCACTTTATAGCCCAGGCTGGTCTCGAACACACAAAGATCCTCCTGCCTCAGCCTCCCAAGTCCTGGGATTACAGGCATGCACCACCACACCTGGCCAAAAGAGCCATTTAAATGTGAACTGAAGAAAAATTGGAAGTTACTCCCAAACTTAATGAAGCCTGCAGACTACATTGAAGAAAGAAAATCTTGACACTGACCTATGGAGTCTAAAAGACATGGGCTGAGAGATCATGCCCTTAGAGGCTGGAATAGGTCAAGCAACTATTAGAGAGCTTCATTTGTCCCTCCTCATCTTGAGAAAATTCACCCTGAAAGTCAATTGCTCTGGGAAATACCAGACAAAATTCATGGGTGATACATAATGTCAATAAGCTGGAACAGCTGACTTCAAAATTTGCCTGCAAAGAAATCCCAAATTATTTGGGGTAATATAGCCTCCTTTGTAAGACTCAGGAAAATTTTAGAATTAGATATAGAAATTCTAATTCTCAAATTCTAATTCCCTGTCTCCAAAAAAAGAAAAACTAACTAGACAAATAGAGTTCTTAAAGGAAATTATGAAAGCTTCCAGTATCAAAATGGAGTCACTTATGTCAAACTCTTACATAACGGAGTCAGGAGTCCATGCAAAAAAGCCTTCATGCATACATACCTGAAACAAAACTATCAAAAAATGATCCTACCATAAACCAGTAAATAATATGACCTACTACAAGAAGTTCTCAAGACTGCAATATTCCAGATAAGATGTTTGCACAAAGACACATGCCTAGCAATAGCTGTCTCAGCCAATACGCTCACATAATTCCCAAAAAAGATCCCCATAATCTCTGGGTTCAACATAGTCTCCACAGACTTATCTTTAAAAGATTTCTCTTTATTCCCAGCCCCCTGAATGTGTCAGTGACCATAGTGAGTATACCCTGAACGCTGGTTCTTTGTTATTCCCAAATAAATTCATTTATTCTAGAGCACTTGAAACACAGACAGAAACTCAAGATAATTTCTTTTTAGGTTGATAAAATGATAACACACACTAAATGTATAATTTAAAATGCTCAAGGGAATTTAGTTTGCTATATTATAAAAGCCCTTTTAAAATTTGCTAGATTTATAAATGCACTTACAGCCTAAGGAAAAATGAGGAACATTTTAATGAAAGTTATTAATTTTTAAAAACCTAGCTCCATAGTAATTGTTGTGTGCCCCAAAGCAAACATCAAGGACACTAGAAAACTCACAATGACAGTAATAATTTTGCTAGCCCAAAGCTTCTTAAACTACCATAAGTTTGAACAACTGGAGAATAGCAAATGTTGGAATCAAATATTTTGCTGATCAGCTTGATTTTGATCAACCTGCTTTGAGGCAGGATTTTCCATGGCAAAAAAAAAAGAGTTCTGTGATTTTAAAAGTGTGGGGCAGGTTTAACAGACGTTTTTAGGCCAGTGTGTAATGTGATTCTCCAAAAGCATACAGTACACTGTCTGTTCTAAAGTTAGTCTATTCATCGTGTGTTTACTCATTTAGTCATTCAGTAATATTTATTGAGCGAGTACCACTTTATCTTTTTGGGATAAAGAAAAGAACAAAAGAGACAGAAATCTTTTTCCTCAAGGAGCTTACATTTAGTAGAAGATCCAAAAATAAACATAAATAAATAAAGGGCTAGAGGAGCTGGGGATATAGCTCAGTGGAATAAACGCCTGCCTAGCAAGCGCAGGGTCCTGAGTTCAATCCCCAGTACCGCCAAAAAAAATAAATAAATAAAGGGCTAGATATGTATCAGTGGTAGGGCACTTGGCTGGTATGCAAAGTCATGGGTTCAATCCACAGTGAGACACACACACACACACACACACACACATACACACACACACACGTCTGTCAGATGTTATTAAATCCCATGATCAAAAATGAGACTGAAAAGGTGGCAAAGCCTACAGAGTTTGAAGGTGGGAAGTTTACATTTTCAAATGAAGTGATCAGAGAAGGCTTCCTTGAGAAGTGGACCTTTCAGCAAAGGACTGTAAGAGATGACAATAAGACACAGAGCTATGCAAGGACAGAGTAGAGTAGTCCAGGCAGAAGGAACACCAACTGCAAAGGCCCTGACGCAGGGCAAGAATGCCTCTAACTGGGCAAAGACGCCCATGTGCAGGTACACAGTAAATGTACAAAAAGTAAACGATTAGAGCTTGGAGAAGACTTTGTTTTTGGCTGTGAGTGACATGGAGTCATTAGGGTGTTTTGAGCAAGGGAGTGTCATATTCTTTTTCTTTTTAAGTTTTTTTTTTTTTTTTTGGCGGTACTGGGGATTGAACTCAGGACCCTGCGCTTGCTAGGCAGGCGCTTATTCCACTGAGCTATATCCCCAGCCCCTTTTTTTAAAGTTTTGTGATAGATATCTTGCACAGAGTATTTTACTACGGACAAAAATCTAACTTACAAATCTTGATGCATTTCAAGGAAAACACTCAGGCACTTTCAAAATGCAAAATTCAAACTGGCAGCAATAAACACAGAAACTTACTTTTGGACTATGCACTTATTACTACAGTACCTTCAATTCCTTCTCCAAAGTCCAAAGAAAGTAGACACACCCTAAAAATGGGGAGTGTCATATTCTAACCTATGTTTAAAAGGATCACTTGGGCTCTTGTGTAAAGGATAAACAGTAGCACCAGGTCAGGAGGAAAGAGATTAGGTAGAAGTTACAATAATCCAGAGGAGATATAAATAGTTGGTGGTTTAGAACCAGTGAGGATGTAATAGCACAGGTAGTAAGACATGATTGAATTGATTTTCCCACTGTTTCTCTATGTACACAACACAAGAAGAACATAGCTTCCCAAATGTGCTAACACATGCCTGCCATCCCAGCAGTGGGGAGACTGAAGCAGGGCAGTGGTGAATCTGCAGGTAGCCAGAGCTATATAGCAAGCCTCTGCACACACATATATATATACATAAACTTATTATGGAAAATATCAAACACAAAAGCAGACAAAGAGTATAATGATCCATCATACTGGCTTTTACCTTAAACAATTATCAACTATGAACAACAATATCTTTTTTCATATTAACCTCCAATAATTTCCCTCCTTTTCCATATTAAGTATATGACAACATATTTATTCCTAAATGTTTCAGTACATGTCTCTAAAAGATGAGGACTCTCATTTTTAGCATAACCATATCACTGCTCTTACACCTAAAAATTAGTAATTATTTAGTATCAACTAGTAAATGTCTAATTTTTAAACTATCTTCTCTCCTGCACAAGCCTCCCAAGTGGCTGGATCTACAGGTATTAGCCAACACACTGGTTTTCTTCCCCTCTCAATAGTGTTTTTGAATCGGGATCCATTTAAAATCCACACTGTAGTTAGGTGATACTTTTCTTTTTCTTTCTTTCTTTTTTTTTTTTCAAACTAGGAGTTGGACCTAGGGCTTCACGCTTAATTGATATCCTTTAGAACTCTTTTAATCTATAGGTCTTTTCCCTGACTCCTTCTCCCAAGATTTTGGCATTGTAATTTATGTGCTAAAAAAAAATTGAATTGTTTGTTCTGACTAAATATAGTCTGAAAAGCAGGTAGGATTTCTTAATGGATTAGAATAAAGGTGTACATGTGCGTGTGGAGAGATGCAAAGTTGACCCCAGAGTTTTATGTCTGAAGATTAGGAAAAAGTTGTGACATGAGGAACATCCAAGAAAGCAGACCTGAGGGAAAGAACAGAAGTTTCATTTTGGACCTACAAAGTCTGATCTGCCCATTAGAAATCCACACGGAGGCAGGTTTTCAAGAATACTTTTAGGAAAGGCTGCTTTTGTTCTAATATTTCTTGGCCATCACTCTAACTTAGAGACTAATCCTGACTAATAAGGGGGAAAATGCATTCTGCTCAATTTGCATGGGGAAGAAGATAATGTGTTTCAGGAATCGTAAGAGAATAAACAAATAAAATTTGCCCTTGGTGAAGAACAAAGCCAATATTGGATTATTTCTTCTAAAATCTTCAGTCTAACAGTTGATGTTTAAGTAAAGGCAAAAGGCAAAATAAAATTTTCTTTATCAACGGAGAAGGAAAGCAAATGAAAATTTAAACTCATTTTTTAAAAGTTTGTAGAACCAGATATGGTGGCACATGCCTATAATCCCAGTACTCAGGAGTCTGAGGCAGGAGAATTGCTGTGAGTTCAAGGCCAGCCTGGACTACACAGCAACACCTTATCTCCAAAAAATTGTTTGTAGATTAATACAGGCAGATTCAGAAACCACGTATAGTTGGGTCAGAATTTCCTGGAAGAAATTTAATCCTGTTTCTTCCAGCAATACGAAACTGCTTCAATTTGCATTTTTGGGGAAAAAGAACCACGAACTACTTCTAAAGAAGAAGCAAGCTATTTCTACCAATTATAGTGAAATAACAACCAGATAAAGGAAAATAAGGCATTCCAAAATTGTGCTGAGTGGTTATAAAAAAAAAGTGAGATACGCACTCCAATTCCTGGCTCCCAGTAGTGATGTGAAAAACCATCTTCCTCTTTTCACTGTATTCAAACGCAGTCAAGAATCCTGGTTCCTAGGGAAAGATAAAGGACAGGATCAAAAAGGGGAGAAGATAATAACTGAATTCAAATGCTAAAAGCTATGTTCTTCCTTATCAAAGTCATCACTGAGTAGAAGCTACAGCCTCTTTTGTCTTTGAGGGAGCTCGGGATGATGGAGAAGCAGAGACTTTGGTGTCAGCTTAGATAGATTTCAACAGTACCTCTAATACTTGCTAGTTGTATGATGTGTACTTCAGCTTCCTCTTTTGGGTCAAAAGGGGATAATAATAGTGTTTCTTTTATAGGGTAGCCATGAACATAAATGAAATATACTATCTATGGCACAATGTTTCAGTTGATTTCATCCAACACCATCATTTTCCAGCTCTAGAAGTTTCTTTGTTTCTTTTTTTTTTTTTTTTTTTTTTTTTTTTTTTTTTTTTTTTTTTTTTTTTTTTTTTTTTTTTTTTTTTTTTTTTTTTTTTTTTTTTTTTTTTGTCTTTTTGAGACAGGGTCTCTCTATGCAGTTCAGGCTGCCCTTGAGCTCACTTTGTAGTCCAGGCTGGTCTCAAACTCGCAACGATCCTCCTGCCTCAGCCTCCTGAGTGCTGGGATTACAGGAGGGTGCCACCAGACCCGGCTAAAAGTTTCAAGGAGCATAGAAATCTCAGTTTTCATTATTCATTCAAATTTTCACACGACTGGTATATTATTTAGTTGGTGAATTAATAAGCTACAGCTGATGCAGTGATGGAATTAGCTCAAGTGGACCCTGATGCAGTTGAATGCATTTTCCTCTCTGTTGTTTCATACTATAACTATGGCTCTCAACTTTCTAGAACTTGGGGAAAGAAAGAGTAAGCCCAGGCCTGACTACAGCTAAGAAAGGGTAAGAAATACAGTAAAGGGTGCTTGCAAAAAAGAGGGGTTTTTTCTTTCCTAGTAATATTTGCTTCCAAAGAAAAGGCTAGTGCCTAAGCGAGAGACCAAAGTAGTCTCCAAGCCCTGGGAACTGCGCCAGGCTTCCTTAGTCAGCCTGGCAGTTGTGGACTTGACCTGTGGATATACTGACCCAGAAGCTAAAGCGACTGGGCTGGGTTCAGAGTACTTTAGTGGGATCTTGTCTGAGTTCAGGACTACACTGCCACTTGCATCAAACTCCAACCACTTCTGAAGAAGGATACCAAAGGTAAAGAAACCTTCCAGACTCCTTGGGAATGAGACTTACACATACAAATGGAGAAGTGAAGCGGCCTGATCCACAGAAAAGGGACTTGGCAATGTTCTTCTGTATATTCCTATTTCCAGACCTGGCACCTTTTGGGTCCCTAAAAGGCTGGGTCTAAAACATATATGCTTCTGCCTAGCAGCTTGGCAGCTGCATGGGCTGTTTAGTCTGTAGGCCCAGCTGGGGGTGACTTTCACTCAGGTGCCTCGGTGAACGTATTCGATGTCCTATCTATCTCAACTGCACACATGCGGACCCAACCCTGCTAGTCTTTTTCTAACTCTCATCAGTCGGTCACTGCCAGGAGAGAGCAACTTCTTGGATACCAAGTATTTTACAGTGGCCATAGCTATATTTGAGGACATGAGACAAAAACAAGGAGAAGGAAGGTAAGAAACAAACAAACAAAAGAAAAGCCAGAGAAACAGGAAGCTAGATGAAGTAATATAAAAGGAAATAAAAATACAAGTTTCGGTAAGAATCAGTACTTTACTCTTCCAGGTCTCTTAAGCCCTCCCTCAATCTTCCAAGAACTGATTGGGTTACTTTGAAAGTGAAGTGATAAAAAAATTAATGTGGAGAATAGAACATGTTGTGATCTATGAGAACAGGGTTCCCACAATAGTTTCTAGTGTTCATAGTGAGGAAGCCTACAGAGACCTGCAGAAGCCCTTTTAGGGTAAAACAGCAAAGAATAGGTTTTGCTTACAATAAGCTTGTTGGCTGCCTCTTTAATCTTGTCCACTTTGGCTTCCGAGAGCCCTTTGATGTTGCACAGCGATCTTCGTGTTGTCATCTGTATTCCTTTGATGGTACAGATTCCCACTGACTTCAGTTTCTTAATGTCAGCCACATTCTGTGAGTAAAAGAATGGATGCAGCAGACTGATAAGATGCCATCCCGAAAGGCTCCTATGCCATGTCATGTGCTTTCAAGTCCATCTCTGTCCATCACGATGCCAATTTTATACAAGCAACCAGGTGGAACCCACCCACTGTAGAGCCAAATGTTCTGGAAATATCTGAGTAGAACATACCCAGCAGGATGCCAAATGTTCTGGCTGTGCCCTGATTTCCCAAGAATGTTAGTGAGACCATGGCAATCTAACAAGGCAGGCAGCAGAAAAGTTGGTGGAAAAGCTAGCACATTTATCACACATTCACCCCCTCAGTTCAGCTCCTTCCTTCTACAGAATTTCTTTACCAGCATGTTCTAAAATGTTGAAAGATTTTTTTTCCTTCTGCTCTTGGAAGATACAAAGAACTACATCACAAGAGACTGGGATTTTCTCTTGTTTCTATTTTCTAAACCCAGTACAGCCAGGCATGGTGGCACATGCCTGTAATCCCAGCACTCGGGAGGCTGAGGCAGGAGGATCGTTGCAAGTTTGAGACCAGCCTGGGCTACAAAGTGAGCTCAAGGCCAGCCTGAATTTCATAGTGAGACCCTGTCTCAAAAAGACAAAAAAGATAGTAGATCTAGATGAGAAGATGGGGTATGAGTTCATAGGTAGTGCTGAACAACTTCAACTGGATCAGTGGTTCTTATCAGGGATAATTTTGACCCCAGTTATATTTGATAGTGTCTGAGACATTCTTGATCATCTCAGCTTGAAGGGTGCTACTAGCATGTAAACAATGAATAGAAGCCAGTTGCATGGATACAGTTTGACATGCCTACCATCATCTCGAGTCATAACTATCATGACTTCCCCAAAGTAATACTAATTATTTCCTGCATAGTGTACCAGGATACCATAAGTAGACCAAACCATTAGAGTGTTATGGTGGAGCTTCACCAGTGGAGTCTAGAATGTGCCTGGCTCTTTGGTACTAGGATAAAGCAGGCACAGCCTGGTGGTGCATGCCTATAATCTTGCATTTGGGAGGCTGAAACAGGAGTATCACTACAAATTTGAGGTCAGCCTAGACTACAAAATGAGTTCAAGGCCAGCCTCAACTACATATAGCAAGATCCTGTCCATAAATAAATAAATAAATAAATAAATAAGCAAGCAAGCAAGCAAGCAAGCAAGTAAGCAAGCAGTTATATTCTGGCTTGGATGATGTCACTTTTGTCCTAACTATGACCCTCCCTCTCACCCAAATTGAGGGGATCCACTTGATTTTGCTGCCACTCAGGACCACCTTTCCATCAGTAGTTTCCCCAGTAGTTCATGCTCTGAGCAATCCTGAATGTGCCTGCCTCTTTTCTTCAGTGACAGACCTGGGTAGAGCCAATTCTCACACAATGGGACAGGGATTTTCTGGAAAACCAAGGATACTGTTAGGCACCCTATAATGCACAGGACAGGGCCCAAAACAGACTTATCCAAGTTTAATAGCATATTCTTTGTTTGTTTGTTTGTTTGTTTTGTCTTTTTGAGACAGGGTCTCACTATGCAGTTCAGGCTGGCCTTGAGCTCACTTTGTAGCCCAGGCTGGTCTTGAACTAGCAACGATCCTCCTGCCTCAGCCTCCCAAGTGCTGGGATTACAGGGATGCTCCACCATGCCCTTGCCCAAGTTTAAGTAAGTAAGGTTGATAGTCAGAAACTTGTGAATTGAACAACTTAGCTTAGTTTTTTTTTTTTTTCCTGAGATGGTCTCACTATGCAATTCAGACTGATTTTGAACTCACTTTATAGCGCAGGCTGACCCTGAACTCACAGCAATCCTCTGGCCTCAGCCTCCCAAGTACTGGGATTATAGGAATGGGCCACCATACCCAGCAGCAATTTAACACATACTAAAAAACTACTTACAATTCCATGTTTCTGTAATAGGTCAATGTCTTGAAACAGAGATTCCTAAAGGAGATAAAACAAAAAGAAATGGAGCTTTGGTTCTTTGTATTCAAATGTTTCATAATTTTTAAAGAGTTAATTCAATACTACAAGTCATGCTTCAAACTCTGCTTCTCTAGGCAGACTGAGGTGGGAGCAATGTTTTATTCACATTGTTACATATTTATAAGCACCAACATTAAAAGGTTTGAGAAGCCCATTATTTTTGCCTTGGGTTCTTTAAATCTTTAAAAGCTTTATCCCGAACAGTGGAACACCACCTGACCTACTAAAATGTTCTCAGCTGGGTGTGGTGGTGCGCGTGTCTGTAATCCCAGCACTCAGGAAGCTGAGGCAGGAGAATTGTTTGCTTGCTAGGCAGGTGCTTATTCCACTGAGCTATATCCCCAGCCAGAGGCAGGAGAATTGTTGCAAGTTTGAGACTAGCTTGAGCTACAAAGTGATCTCAAGGCCAACCTGAACTGCAGAGTGAGACCCTGTCTCAAAAAGACCAAAAAAAATTTTTTTTTCTCAGTTTCTCTACCCTCCAAATCTTTATGGCCTTCTAGCACCAGGCTGTTTGTCAGTACTAGTGTGTATAGGTACCAGTATGACCATACCAGTTATGTTATTAAAATACTTTCCTACCAGGCTCTGGCATAGCTCAGGGATAAAGCGCCTGCCTAGCATTCATGAAACCCTCCAAAAAAAAAAAAAATTAAAACATTTGCTACACAGCTAATCTTAGCATCCCTTGCCAAAGAAATTGTTACATATTTGTAAATTATGCCTTATTTCTACTTTCAGCTTCTAAAAATAATAGCTGGCAGACAAGAAGCTTGATTTTTATGGAATGACTGAATGTCTGCATATCTTTCAACATTCTAGTCTTACCTCTTCATCTTGGAATCCTGATTCTTCCAGCACTACTTGATCCTCCTTCATGCTGAAAGGGGAGCAGCAGAAAAATAGCCAGTTCTGGGAAAATAAGAAATATTTAAGAAACAGTCATCCTTCATATAATAAATGCATTTGCCTAGAGGCCTCTGAGTTCACTTCAAAGTCACCAAAGACTAGAAGGACAATAAAAGGAACACTGCTTAGAAACACTGGGCTGAGCTATCCTCCTTCTGCTGGGTTTGTAACATTTTTTTCTCTGTATGTGAGTGTGTGTGTGTGTGTGTGTGTGTGTGAGAGAGAGAGAGAGAGAGAGAGAGAGAGAGAGAGAGAGAGAGAGGGGCAGAGAGGTTTATTTAGTTTCTTGTTTCCTCACTTTTATCTTCTGATTTCCCATTGCAGTTAATCATGACTATGAAAATCTTTATTGCTTCCTTGCAACGCTATTTAGAATTACTTATTGCTATTAATTTTTGCTGTTGTGTTGTGTTTATGTTTAACAATATCCTACAAATCCTGACATTATATTTTTCTTCCTATATCCTTCATGGCACCTCAAACTTAGTCCACCCTCAATAAATAGGTTTTATCTTTCTCATATATGACAAGTGCTTTCTGGCTTGCTGATTGTGAATGGGTGCTCTGGTAACATGGCAATATCTTTACTTCATAAAAGATGTGCCAGGCATGGTGGCACAAGTCTTTAATCCCAGCACTCTGGAGGCTGAGGCAAGAGCATTGCTAGGAGTTCGAGGTCAGCCTGGGCTACATAGTGAGTTCAAGGCCAGCCTGAGCTACATGGTGAGACCCTGTCTCCAAAAAAAAAATTTTTTTTCAAAACAAAACCAAAAAAAGAGTAGTTATACTTTGTTACACATATATACTAATTGTATGCTTTTATAAAAATGTGATGGATACCCAACGGTGTAAATGAGGGCTCGTGGGCAGTTAAATAGTGTTTACCATTGTAGAAAAAAATTATTTTTGAATCTCAAGAAGCCACATTACAATAAAATCATCCTTCTTGGTCTGTTCCATCTCCTCACTTAATGCTGAAGTCAGGGGTTGGAGCCCGCCCCCGAGGAACTGAGCAGGCGCCAGGTGAGGAGCCCGTGCAAGCTGGACCTTCCGCACCTCTGCCCCTCAGCTCTGTGGGTGATGCCCGAGAGGCCACAGCGCGTGCCCACGAGGACTACAAGCCCCTGCCCGTCCTGCACCGCTGCACGCGGCCAACCGCATTTTCCCGCCCGAATTCCCGCTTGAGGACGCTGAGGACGCCTCCAGCACTGAGGTCCGGGATGACTTAAGCCGAGGCTCGAAACCCCTCAGGATCTCCGGGATTCCGTCCGGGCGGGAGGCGGGGGAAGGGGCGCAGCGCACGAAGTCCCCAGCCCTGGCCGGCGACGACCACCGCGAAGGCAACGAGGCGGAGCCCGTGGTCTCCACGCCTCTTTCACCTCAGGTTCTTCACCTCCCCTCAGCGCCTCCAACCTACACTTTTCCGAGATTTTCAAGGTGAGCCCCGTACGTCCCTCCCCTCCCACACCCTAACTCCCGCCAGGGCTTTTCAGTCCTCAGGATTCTAACTCTGACCAGAACGCCCAGGCTGGCTTCCCGCGCGCGACGCAGACTGAAGGATTTGGCGCCAAAAGCGAAGGGATATGGCGCTCGCCTCAGGTGGGCGGGGCGAAGAGCGAGGGGTGGGGAAAGCAGGCCCACTAGGGCGGGTCTGAGGGCGTGGCTGGGAGAAAGGGGCGGGTTCTGGGGCCGAGGGGGTGTGGCGAGGACAGAGGAGCAATTTGGCAAGGCGGAAGGAAGCTCTTGTCTTGGCTGGACTGGAGGGGTGCTGTGAAGGAAAGTTGCTGGGGGCGAGGGCCTGGTAGGGAAGAGCACTGGGGCGCCCCAGGAGCTGAGGGACGTGCTGATGTCAGGGAGTGGACTTGGAGGCAGAGCTCGGAAGTGTTGAGTAGAGATGGCTGACCAAGGCTAGAGGTGACCTTGCAGATACTTAGCCTAATCTGGGTTGGTTGGGAGCCCTAATTAACGGGGTCCTTCTACCGTCTGCCCAGGGAGCTGTAGTACGAGGTCCTTCTACCATGTGCCCAGGGCCTTTTTATAAAATCCCGCTCCAAACTTTCCATGTCTGGCCTCCTACCTCTGTGCTCCTGATTTCCTTCTGTTCTCAGTGACTTTCTTTCTTGGTGACTCTTCCTATTCTCCATTTCCTGTCTGTGATTGAGACACCAAATGCCTATTCCAAAGGGAGAGTAATTTTTTTTTTTTGATCCGCACTTGAAGGTTTTTTTTTTTATTTTTTTTATTTTTTAGGTTTTGTTTTTTTGTACAGGGAATTGAACTCAGGGCCTCGTTCTTGCCATGCAGGCGCTGGCTGAGCTACATTCCTGGCCCCTCACTTGAGGTTTTAGAGCACAGAAGCCAAACCTATTTTGGTTCTGCTTTTAAATAGGAATTTTAGGCCTGCCTTTGCTGGCGGCCTCCTCCCCTTCAGTGGGGACTGCCGCTGAGAGCCTGGAAATGTTTTCAAAGAGCATCTGTTGAGGTGGAGGCTGCGATACATCTTGGCTGAACACCCGAGCAAACAGTCCTTTGGGTTCAAGACCCACTACGGGATGAGCCCCTTCCGTCTGAGTCATTTTGATGGGATAAATAGCAAAAACTTCCCACAGTCACAGCTGGCATCTTTGTAGGATTGCCCCCCCCCCGGTGGATTACTTAAAGGGTCAACAAATAATAACTGCCACAGCTCTGCAAAATCTGTTATTTTCCAGAAACACAGCCTGTCCTTCTTGTTAAACGGAAGGTAATTAATGCTCATGTGGGGAGGAACGGAACAGGGACTCCAGGCGTTCACTCGAGTCCTCACCTGAAGTAATTATAGTAACTTTGGAGCAACTTGTTAGATGAAGACATCAACAGTGTGCGGCGCGGCAAAGAGCACAGCGAGCTGATTTAGGGAAATCTAGCATATGTAGTTTGGTGTAGTGACAGCTGGGAGGGAGAAATGTTCATAATATTTGAAGGCTGTGTGCAGTACACTTAAAGAAACCGAAATGAGCTTGGTACAGGAATGACAAATTTACCAAGTGAAGATACGGGCTCACTGGGGTATCATATTGAGGGGTAGATACAACCTTAAAAATATTTAACAACAGCAACAAACCCTAGGAGAGTTTAAAAGTGCCTACGAAGACTTTGCCAGTCAAAGCAGAGCAAAAATGTTAAGTCTTTCATAACATACTTAAAACATACATAACATAAATACATAAAAACATACATAACATACATAAAATTCTCTAAATATGACGAAGGTGGCATTTCATATGACTAGGTAGCGGCCATCTGGGAAAAAAATAAAATTGGAATCATACTTCACACCTTATGCCAAAATAAATTGCAGAGGGGTCAAAAATTAAATGTGAAGAATGTAATAATAAAAGCACTAGAAGAAAACATGGAGCAATTTATTATTTCAGAATAAAAGAATCTTATTGAATTATAAGAAAAATCTTTTTAACAAAATTTAGAAGCCATAAGACAGCTAAATAGAATATATATTTTAATTTTTTAACCCTGCACAGCAAATTATATTTTCTAAGATACAGAAAATGGCAAGAAGAAGCTTTCCTGTCAGCTAGTAATAATGTAACTTCCCCAATTTAAAAAATCCTTCTGGAAGTCCACAGTTTTTCTGTCAAATTCTGAAACTTTGTATCATTTTTTATATTCCAAGAAATAAAAACATAAGCCGTGTGATTACTAATAAGACCTGCGTTTTAAACCATTACACTATACTGCCCCTCTGTGGACAGCCACCTTATAACCAGAGACAAGCAGGATTCTCTAGGTACAGTTGGGCTTCCTCACACTGTTGCCTGTGGATGTATCTTCTTGGAATTCCAAGAGCTAAAATTCAAGAAGGAAGGCTGAAATCAAAGAAGGAAGGCTCAACCCACACACAAAAAATCGTTTCCCTGGGTAGATCTCCCCTTAAATATATTTACTTCATTCAAAAAACGTGTATTAATTCCCCACTATGTCAGGCACTATGTGTTGGGTGCTAGGAATTCAATAACCCATAAGGGTATAATCCTAGTCTTTTTTCCTTGTTGAATAATTAAGTCTCTGTAAATATTTTCTCCTTTTTACATACTGTGGGCTTTATGATGGATAGCAAATATATTTTGGAATCAGAGATAGAGAATTGCTCTGGAGAGAGATTTAGAAACACGCCAGGGATGGTGGTGCATGCCTATAATCCCATCGCTGGGAAAGCTGAGACAGGAGGATCACCGTGAATTCAAGGCCAACCTGGGCTACAACATGAGTTCAAGGACAGCCTGAACTACACAATGAAAGCCTGGCTTAAAAAAAAAAAGAAGAAGAAACTTCCATGGAGCCATTTGCTCACATTCTAGAATAAAACAACTTTCCTTCTCTTTTGCTTAGAGTCTGGGGTTGTAAAACTCCCTTCCCAGGAGAGCATTTGTTTAGCTGAAAGAAGAAGAAGGAAGGGAAAGGTCCCTTCTTCCTGCTCCTCCTCTCCCTCCAAACCTCCTCTTCCAGGAGTTCTTTTCTCTGGGACAACCCTGCGACATGCAAGGTGAACACCTGCCCCTTATTGTATCGCCCTGTGAGAAACTGGGGTGTGGGGAAGGTATTCTAAGTGCTAAGATATTCTGTGAGTAATAGAATTCTGTTCATCTCCCCTAGGTTCCTACAGCACTCCTGGCTGGGTTCAATTCCTAGTACAGCAACAGAAAAAAAATGTTCAATTTATAAAAGTAATGACATACTTTAAATTTATTTCCCCTTATGGCTTCAGTAATAATATTTTATCTATAAATCAAAGACTTTTAAATAATTGCATCACTGGGGATTGAACCCAGGACCTCACACATGCTAGGTGAGCCCTCTACCATGGACCATTGTAGAGTTTGCTTTTAGAAATCTCACTAGGTTGCCTGGGCTGACCTCAAACTTGTGATCCACCTGCCTCAGACTCCAGAGTAGTTAGGATTTCAGGCATGTGCCACCATGTCTGGCTAATGTATTTTAAGAATTAAAAGGACCTTTTTTAAAAGAGGAACTTTGATTTTTTTTTTCACTAACTCAAATTCAACAGATCAAATTCCTTTAAACGAATGGTCCCATTTACAATGCATTAAATTATATCAAATGATTGAAAGGCATTATTAGCAATTTATTTGAATTTCTTCTATGACCTGACCTGGTCAGTTAACCTTTCAAAGCACTTAAATCACTCTTTTAAAGTCTAATTTAATTTATAGTTACTGTCAAGGTCTCATAAAGTTTCCATAATTTTGTGAAATGATTCTATATCTTTCAACTAAAATGAAAGTCAATTAGACAACTACATATTTTAATTGGGAATAATAAGACTGATGTGTTTATTCTCAAATTTGACAAATTCTCTTCACCAATACAATCCCTTTGAATATAAACATACAGATTACTCCAAACTGGCAAGAATCTCTTTAACATCTCTGTTTGAAATTCTGAGCTTTCCCACTTGCCTCCTGGAAAATGATTTATATTTTCAAATTACTACTTCCAAACAAGTGTATCTTCCATCCCGGGGGGCCAGAATGGGTTAGATGTGAAACTTTTGGCCAAGTATGTTCAGGACAACTTTCAGAGTGTGCCAGAATTTAAAATTGCTTACCAAAAGTAAATTCCCCCATAGTCTAAGGGGAAATCCTTTTAAGAAATTAATTTTTTTTTTTTTTTGTCTTCTTGAGACAAGGTCTTGCTATGCAGTTCAGGCTGGCCTTGAGCTCACTATGTAGTCCAGGCTGGCCTTGAGCTCACTTTGTAGTCCAGGCTGGCCTTGAACTTGCAACGATCCTCCTGCCTCAGCCTCCCACGTGCTGGGATTACAGGTGTGCACCACCATGCCCTGCAAGAAATTAAACGCTTCATGGAGTAGTTTATTTCTTCTTCAGGCAGAGTCTCACTATGTGGCCCAGGCTGACCTTGAACTCGTAGCAATCCTGCTTCAGCCCCCAGAGTGCTGGGATTACAGATGTACACCACCACACCTAATTCATGGGGTAGTTTCGAATGGAGACCTTCTAGCTCTTAACCTGGCTCTGTTCTCCTTCTTCCTTCATGGAAAAAGAAAGTTTTCATCTAATGTTTTCTTTCTCTGCCAGGTGAATCCCTCCTTATCGTGCTCAAAATGAGATTGGGCTGCTGACACCAGGACAGAGTCTTCTGTGTGACACAGTTAGTTCTATGCAGCTCTGAGTAATTCTACCCAGCTCTATAGTCTATTTGCAAAAATAATGCAGCAGTGTTTATTGAGCACTTACGTCGCACCAGTTTTTGTTCCAGTGCTGAGCCCCCCAGGATGCTCACTGCCCTTCACAGGATCTTAGCGCCCTAGGGGAACAACCTGCTGTTCTTGCTCTGATTCTCACTCTGGTCCCCGGAAACTGGGGCTCACAAGCTTGGTTCCCCTCTGATAACTTCTACTGGTGTGAAATATTTTGCACCAAGTGTCCAGCACAAAACTGTTGCGCCATCCCCAGATCTCCCAAAGGCAGGCATTACTTCTCAAACAGCATGGTCCAAACCCATTTGAAAAAAAGTGTTTTTTTCATTTCCTCTTTGCTTTGTGGCCCTGTCACAAGGTTACAAAGAACCATATTCAATGACTTTAGCTCCAACTTCCGATCATATCCTTTTAAAAATAAGAAACTTGGAGCTGGGCGTGGTGTAATTCCAGCATTCAGGAGACTAAGATAGAAGGACTACCTCGAGTCTGAGGCCAGCCCAGCCTACATAGTGACTTCAAGACCAGCCCAATCTATATAGTGAGACCCTGTCTCAAAAGAAAAAGAAAAAGAGAGAGAGAGAAAGGAAGGAAGGAAGGAAGGAAGGAAAGAAGGAAGTGAGAGAAACTTGTGCTTGGGAATAAGACACTTAGTGGCAGAACACATGTCCAGCATGCCTGAGGCCCCGGTTTGATTCCCACTACCAAAGAGGGAAAATCACAACACCACACTGTTGCTTACACTAAGCCTTATGCCTCTTAGTGGCTGTTTTGGCTACATGAAGGTTTAAAGTGATTGCTGTTTGTAAAGAGTTGGCTAAATCCTTATCCCAGGGTCTTACTTATTGTCCTTCAATTGCAAAAATACAGAGCTTGATGTGGTGGCACATGCCTGTATCCCAGCACTGAGGAGGCTGAGGCAGGAGGATTGCTATAAGTTCAAGGCCAGCCTGGACTACATGGACAGCCTGTCTCTTTTTTTTTTGGCACTGGGAATCAAACTCATGACCTCACGCTTGCCAGGCAGGTGCTTGCACCACTGAGCTAAATCCCCAGCCCTGAGACCCTGTCTCATAAAAAAAAAAAAAAAAAAAAAAAGTTTTTAAAAAAGCGAGGGTGTGGTGGTACATGCCTGTGATCCCAGTACTGGGGAGGCTGAGGCAGGAGGATCACCAAGTTCAAGGCCAGCCTGGGCTACATAGTGAGCTCAAGGCCAGCCTGAACTATACAGTGAGACCCTGTCTCAAACAAACAGAGTGCTGAGAGAAAACACAGCAGGGCCACCTTATGTAAGTTTGGTGGGTGGTGGTTGTCTTAGCTACTTCTCTCCTTGCTGGGACAAAATACCCCACACCCACAGATGAAGGAGAGGCCTATTTTGGCTCACCTTTCAGTGTGCAGTTTGTAGGCTCAGAGTCAGAAAAGTTTTCCCTTAGCCAAAAACTGCTTGCAATATGACAGACACAAAGCAGAGAGCCAAAGACTGAATTGGGGAGAGAACAAGCCCTTCTGGCCATGTCCCTACTCGCCCACGACTCTTCTCTGGAGACCAGACCTAACCTCTAGACAGCAAGTAAGTTATCAGCCCCATACTCCAATCACCTTCCAAAAGCCCTACCTACGGTGGCTCTTGGGGGACATCTAGATATAAACCGTACCTGGGGCCATCATGGCATTCAGGCTGAGACCTACCAGTGGTTGGTCAGTCAGGTAGTAAGGAGGGAACAAGAACTGACTTGGAGGGGGAACTCAGTGCTCATTTGGAGAACAAAGGCTGAGGAGTAAACACCCTTCGGTTCTCCAGCTCTGTGGGAGACCACTGAGAGACCAGCGGTTGGCATCCATTTTGTAAACTACCGGCCATCTTGAGAGTTAAGTTCCAGTTTCCATATATGGTCAGTTTCCTGTGATTTCCATATATGGTCAATTTCCTGTTAATTACGTAATATCGCCTGATACTCTGACCACCCTCACGTGATATCTGGACCTCCCTCCGTTGCCTAGTTACCCGCTGACGTCAATCCCCACTTCCACACTGTATATAAACCCGAGCTTTCTGCTCAGTAAACGAGACATGATCAGACTGTTGACTTGTCTCTGTTTCTTGTGTTACTTGTCTCTTTATTCCCCTCTCCCCCTCTAGAGTCTCCGTTGACTACCCACAGGCCAGGACAAGTGGCGCCCAACATGGGGCTCTAGAACGAGGGATTCAAGGGCACGGACGCTGTTCAGAAGTCGTGCACACGCCTCCGACGAGACTGGAGAGAAAAGAGGATCGGTCCGATGTGGGAGCCTGCCGCATCTAATGCACCTCGGTAAGAACAGCGCATAATGGGACAAGCTATGAACAAACGTGAGATGTTTGTTGAAGGCTTAGAAAAAGTTTTGAAGACACGAGGAGTAAAGGTTAAATTTAAACAATTATATGAATTTTTTGATTATATTAATGAGGTTTGTCCTTGGTTTCCTATTGAGGGAACAATTAGTTCAAGGAGATGGAAAAGAGTTGGTGATACACTTAAGGCTTATTATATAGCTTTTGGGCCTGAAAAGGTTCCGATAACTGCTTTTTCATATTGGAATTTAATTGATGAAATTTTATCTCAAAAGAGTTTTGATGTTACAATTGCTAATGTGGTTGAAAAAGGCGAAACTATCTTACAAGAAAATATACAAAACGAGGCTTTAGAACAACCAGCAATTCAGAAACAAAATATAAATGAACAAGATGAAGACCTTATGTCTTTTGAAAGTGATAGTGAGGACGAAAAGGCCAAACAAATTAAGAACAAAGAGACCTCTAAGGTTGATATAAAAAAGATGAGGCCTTTAAAAACAGGTTCAAACCAGTTTCTATCCGGTCTGAAACAGGAAGTTACACCCAGTCCTTGTGATTTGCCGAAAGTGGGAGGAGCTAAACCTAAAACTAAACTATATCCTGATTTGTCAAAAATTCTAATGTCTGATACAGATGATGTGGCAAAGATGGCCGCCAAATATCGTGCAGATAAGATGGCCACTAAGTTTTATAATTTAGATTGGCCGCCCACTATCCAACATCCTCCGCCTTATGGCACCGATCCCACTGCTCCTCTGTCAGCATATCCAATCCTTGATGATTCTAGTAAAGAATTAAAAAATGACATTGAACTTATCAAAGAACGAATAAAATTAAAAATAGAAAAACAAGATCTTTTGGCTCAAGAAATAAAACTAGAAAAAGATCATCAGGATCTTATAGCTCAATTAAAAGAATTAAAAACAGATAACTCTAAAACACAAACAGAAATAAAAACGGATACCTCGCCGAGTTTAAAACCAACTGTAAAAGGTATTATTTCAAAATCTATTCCTCAGGCTAGTTACATTATAGAAACAGATACTATGGAAACATTTCTAGTACTTGAAACAACAAATGATCAAGAACAAGTTGTCTGCACTCTTCATGCTTTTGGCTTTAAAATGATAAAAGAGCTAAAAACAGCAATAGCTCAATACGGAGCTATAGCTCCTTATACTACAGCAATTTTGGACTCTATAGCTGCTAATTGCCTTACACCTACAGAGTGGCAAACATTAGCCAAAGCAACTCTTTCAGGAGGAGATTATCTCCTATGGAAATCAGAATATGTGGAAAATTGTAAAGAAATTGCTAGACGCAATGCTCAGGCAAACAATGGATGGACCTTCGATATGTTAGTAGGAGATGGCAATTTTGATACTAAAGAGGCTCAAATGTTATATGATCCAGGACTTTATGCACAAATTCATATAGCTGCTAATAAAGCATGGAGAAAATTACCCTTTAAAGGAGACATGAGTTCTTCTCTCACTGGCATTAGACAAGGGCCGGATGAGCCTTTTGCAGACTTTGTCCATCGTCTACTTACTGCAGCCAGCAGAATCTTTGGTAGTGCTGATGCAGGCACAGATTTTGTTAGACAATTGGCCTTTGAAAATGCTAATGCTGTCTGCCAAGCTGCCATCCGACCATACAAAAAAAAGACTGATTTAACAGGCTATATACGCCTTTGTTCTGACATCGGAGCTGCTTATCAGCAAGGTCTTGCTATGGCTGCTGCTAAAAAAGGATTTACAGTCAAGCAATTTTTATCTCAACAATTTAAAAACAAATGCTTTACTTGTGGAGAAACTGGTCATTTTGCCAAAAACTGTAACAAAGGTTCTATTGACAACTCTAAAACAAAGACACCAGGAATCTGTCCTAAATGCAAGAGAGGAAAACACTGGTCTAGTGTGTGTAGATCAAAAAAGGATATTGACGGCAACAAATTACCCCCAATACAAAAACACAAAAATCGGGGCCGACCCCAGGCCTCCAAAGCCAATCAAATCATTGGGACAATCGACTTTATTCCATAAAACAATTTATTTTTGACCTCGACTTTCCTATGAGAGGGTCATAGGTTTCCTCATAAAAATTAAAATCGAGATTAGACAGATTTAAAATGTTAAATAACTTCCATAAGCTCCTCGTAGATATTAATTGGCTTATGCCTTATTTAAAACTCATTAAAGGTAAAATAAAACCTCTCTATGACATTTTACATGGAGATGCCATACACCTGAGGGTGGACAAGCTATACATATGGTAGAACAAGCTATTCTGTCTCAAACAGTTACATTTATGGATTATGACAAACCTTTACAATATATTATTTGTAACACAGCATTATCTCCAACTGCTGTTTTTGGCAAACGGCACCTTTGATGTGGATTCATTTACCTGTTACGTCTAAAAGAGTTATTGAGCCATATTATAAAATGATATCTGATCTTATAATCTTAGGTAGAGAACAAGGAGGATGTTACTTTGGTAAAGAACTAGATGTCATTATACAACCTTATACTAAAGATCAAATCAATTGGCTTATGCAAACTACTGAATTTTGGCCTATTGCTTTAGCCTCTTATGTAGGTCTCTTAGAATAATCATTATCCTCCAAACAAGCTCATTGATTTTGCTAATAGGCATGAATTTGTTTTTCCTAAAAACACTACACTTCATCCATTAAAGGATGCATTATTGATATTTACTGATGGTTCTTCAACGGGCATGGCTGCCTATATTTGTCACAATCAAGATTTAACAGTGCAATTTCAAACACATAGTACTTCTGCTCAACTGACAGAATTACATGCTGTTATTGCTGTTTTTTCTGACTTTCCTAATCAATCACTTAATATTTATACAGACAGTGCTTACATTGCACATTCTGTTCTACTACTAGAAACTGCTGGTCAAATAAAAACTGTTTCTAATGCTGGAAACCTATTTTGACAATTACAAATGCTTATTATCAAAAGAAATCAACCTTTTTTCATTGGACATTTACGTGCTCACTCTGGATTGCCAGGACCTTTAGTCAGAGGCAATCATAAAGCAGATTTAGCTACTCGCTTAAATAGAGTTAATCTATTAGCTGGTATCACTTCTACTGATGGTACTGATAAAGTTACTCTAGCACAAAAAAGTCATCAATTACATCACCTAAATGCACAAACCCTCCGACAAATACATAATATTACCAAAAAATAGGCTAGACTAACAGTCAACAATTGTCCTTCTTGTGCCATACACCTTCCGACTCCCTCTCTCGGAGTCAATCCTAGAGGATTAATACCTGATACTCGTATTCCTAAATTTGGTGCTCTCAGATATGTTCATATGATTATAGATACTTTTAGTGGTTTTGTTTTTGCTTCTCTTCAATCTGGTAAAGTTACTAAACATGTGATTAGTCATATACTTAATGCTCTATCCGTTCTGAGGTGTCCATAACAGATAAAAACCAATAATGGTCTGGGTTACTCCAGCTCTACCTTTTCAAAATTTTGTAAACACCTTAATATTCAACATATTACAGGTATACCTTACAACCCTCAAGGTCAAAAAATAGTAAAAAGGGCACATCTTTCCATGAAGCTTACTATTGATAAAATAATAAAGGGGGAATGGTACCCTACAAAAGGGTCCCCCAGAAACATTTTATCCCATGCTTTATTAAATTGGGATGCCAATGGACAATCAGCAGCTACTCGCTTCTGGCACACAGATACAAAAAAACAATTTGCCTCTGTACTATGGAGAGACCCTATAACTAATTCATGTCATGGTCCTGATCCGGTCCTCATCTGGGGCCGAGGATCAGTATGTGTATACTCCAAAAAAATAAAATCTGCAAGATGGTTACCAGAACAATTGGTGAAACAGATATTTCTAAAGACCAATTATCACCCTCTGACAGTTTCTAAATCACGAGGAATTGATTTAGACACCCAAACCACAGATATTCTGACGGCTACTTTAATCATCCTTAATACTTCTAATCCTAACTTAGCTAAAAAATGTTGGCTGTGCATGACTCAAGGTACTCTCATGCCTCTTGGCCATTCCTTCAAATTTCACTCCATATAATGTTATAAACCCTAAACATCCTAACTGCACCATGGGTCTACCATTTAGAATTCAACCTTTAGCCGTTAAGTTTACCTCCTGTATACAAAGAAATTTCCAAAACAACAAACATGCAATTGGTGTTGGATTTGTTACTTTTGCTAATTGTACTCAGATAGTTACAGTTCCTCTGTCTGTCTCTTAAAAGGACAAATATTCATATGTGGAGGAAATCTAGCTTTCACCTTTTTCCCTAACAATTGGACCAGGGTTATGTACTATAGCTACCTTACTACCTGATACAGAAATTGTACCTGGGGGTGAACCTATTCCGTCCCCAGCCTTGATTATGCTACAGGCCATACAAAAAGAGTAGTTACGTTTATTCCTATTTTGGTAGGATTGGGTATCTCAGGAGCCCTAGTCACAGGTTTGGCAGGGATAGGAGTTGCTGTGCATTCTTACAATAAACTCTCTAATCAATTGATTGATGATGTCCAAACCTTGTCTAGTACTATACAAGATATTCAAGATCAGATAGATTCCTTAGCAGAGGTAGTCCTCCAAAATAGAAGAGGATTAGATCTTTTGACTGCAGGACAGGGAGGAATTTGCTTGGCTTTACAGGAACGCTGTTGCTTCTATGTAAACAAGTCTGGTATCCTTCGAGACAAGATAAAAAAGCTCCAAGAAGATCTGATAAAGAGACGAAGAGAGTTATTTGAAAATCCACTCTGGAGCGTATGAAATGGAATCCTACCCTATCTTCTCCCCCTGTTGGGACCTTTAATTGTGTTATTACTACTTCTTTTATTTGGACCTTGTATTTTTAACCAATTTGTGGCTCTTGTTAAACAACAAGTTATTAATATAATGGATGCTATAAAAATGTGACGGATTCAGGTCCACTATCACAGGCTTGCTACAGACCTCGAGAAAGCAAATCATAACAATGCCCAATAAAACCAATGGGCTATTCTAGCTTTCTCACCTTGGTGCGCTGGACTGGATAGCCAGAGATGGGCAACTGGAGGCTCACGTGTATCACCAACCACCGCCTAAGACAGGAGCAAGGCCTTTTGCTGCCTTGCTTTCCAGTGACGGGTAAGGTATAGTTTGGTTCCACGTGAAAGCATCCTGACCTAAGATAGGCACAGTCCTGTCAAGGAGATTTGGTCTTTTAATAAATAAATAAAAAAGGGGGACCTGTGGGAGACCGCTGAGAGACCTGCGGTTGGCATCCATTTTGTAAACTACCAGCCATCTTGAGAGTTAAGTTCCAGTTTCCATATATGGTCAGTTTCCTGTTAATTACATAATATCGCCTGATGCTCTGACCACCCTCGCGTGATATCTGGACCTCCCTCCGTTGCCTAGTTACCCGCTGACGTCAATCCCCACTCCCGCACTGTATATAAACCCGAGCTTTCTGCTCAATAAACGAGAGTTGATCAGACTCCTGTGTTGTCTCCATTTCTTGTGTCACTTGTCTCTTTTATCCCCTCTCCCCCTCTAGAGTCTCCGTTGACTACCCGCAGGCCGGGACACAGCTCTAAGCCCCTTTCTTTCCCTCAGCATTCCTGTTCCACTCATCTTGTGTTGCACTTTTTTCTTAAGCCTCTAGTTTACATAACAATTTACAAAAATTGCGCGCATTGCCTCAGGCAAGGAAGATATTCCCAAAGATACTAATTATTCTGTGATGTGTGTGAGCCCCACACATTTGTATTAACCTAAAGGGGTACTGTGGTTGATAACACTGTGTCAACCTGAGGAGTCTAGAGGCTTGGCTCAGTGAAAGGGACAGGCCCTTCCTGCTCCAGGATGTTTTTTGGTGTTTGTGCTAAGCCTGCGGAAGAGGAGGGCACTGACATGGTGTGGGTGTGGTCAGTAGCCAGCACACAGTATAACAGAGAAACAGAGGCTGCCCGCCCCCTTGCTCTTGCTGCTTTTGCTGTCTTATACCACCTCAAAGTATTGCCCTTGTGCCATGTGCCACCCTGCCTTGGAACCAGCTGATTATGGACTGAAACCTCCACAGACTGTGAGCTAAATAAACCTTTCCTTCTTTAATTTTGGGTGTTGGGTATTTTGTCTCAGCCAGGAGAGAAAAGTAACCAAGAGGCTTCCTGCAAAGTTACATTTAAAAAAAAAAACAAAAAATTGTTCACAAATTTACAAACCAAAAAAACCAAAACCAAAATAATTTCTTTATTTAAAGCACTGATAACAATAAACTGAGTATTTCATATATGTATAGTAGTTCATAATAATCAATTCCTACCTTTTCACTTATAATCATTTTTCTACTTCTTAAGCATAACTTTAAACAGCTGCACAATATCTTATAAAATGTCTATATTATTATTTCTTTATTTTCAGACATTACACATTAACCTAAGCAACTTTCTGTATTGTTAATTTCCTATTTAGAATTACTTTGCTTAGGGTAGATTTCCAGATTGTAATAACTCATTCAGTGGGTGTGGATAGTTTTCAAGATATTGAGCATGTCTTTGTTTTGTTTTTTTGAGACAGGACCTCACTATGCGTTCAGGATGACCCTGAACTCACTATGTAGTCCTGACTGGCCTCAAACTCGTAGTGATCCTCCTGCCTCAGCATCCCAAGTGCTCAGATTACAGGCTGTACCTCCCTCAGTATCCCTGCAGTCCCACCGCAACTTCTAGCAAAGCCTGCATGAACTTACTGGTACCACCTCCTTCCTCTTGCAGACTGAGGCTTGCATTTGCTATGGTTTGGAGTTGAAATGGCCCCCAAAACTCATGTGCTGACAATTTGGTTAGAGGTGATGGGCTTTTGGGGTTATTAATTGGATCATGAAGTCTCTCACTTAACGTTGAGTGGACTGATCCCTTGATGAGGTCCTGTTTGGATGGCACTGATGGCATGCATTCCTAGAAGGTCCCTGCACTTGGGAGGCTGAGGTAGGAGGATTGTTGCCAGTTTGAGACCAGCCTGGGCTACAAAGTGAGCTCAAGGCCAGCCTGAACTGCATGGTGAGACCCTGTCTCAAAAAGACCAAAAAACAAACCAAACCAACAAACAAACAAACAAACCTAGGAGGTAATGGAAACAGGAAGAGGGGTCTGGCCTGAAAGAGTGGATCATGGGGCTGTGATCTCAGGGGCTGTATTTGGTCCCTGGTCCCTTCTTCTCTGGCTCTTACTTTCTCCCTCCCTGCTTCCTGGTGGCTGTGAGATGAGCACCTGTCCTCCGCCACCCTCTGCGCTGCTGTGATGTTTCTGCTCCTCGGTGGGCCGAAGAGCCATGGAGCTGGCCAACCAGGTACTTAAACCATGAGCCACAACAAACTTTCCTGCCCTAATCTGGTTTTCCCAGGTATTTCATCACAGTCACACAAAGCTAACACAGCATCTTCATTTGTGACCGCCCCAGTACTTCCTGCAGAAAGGGAGGTGACAATTCCCACCTGGGGGTGGCTGGCAGCTATAGTGACTGTAAATATAAAAGGCTCAGCCAGGCACCCAGCACATATGTGCTCAATAGAGCAATGAGGTCTCCCGTGGGTTCTTTTATGTTCCTTAATGATATATATTGCACTGTTGTGATTTTTTTTTTGTCTTTTTTTGAGACGAGGTCTCGCTATGCAGTTCAGGCTGGCCTTGAGTTCACTTTGTAGCCGAGGCTGGTCTCGAACTTGCAACAGTCTTCTTGCCTCAGCCTCCTGAGTGCTGGGATTATAGGCATGTGCTACCACAATCAGCTCAATGTTGTGATTAATAAAGGAATGAATGAAAGAATAACCAGTGCATTAACTTCAGTTAAACCCTGTCTTTGGCCCACAGAGGAAGTGAACTTTAATATTCCTTGTCCCTTGGACAAGGAATGACCACATGCATCCCTGCTTGCAGTATTTTTGATTGCTTTGTTGGTTCTGTTTTAGATGAAATCCAACACCCTGTGCAAGCTTCCCCTCTGAAGTTTCTCCCAGTTCTTGGACGAGATTCACTCATGCAAGGAAGATGGTGAGAGTCTGAGAAGTGACTCCTTTTTTTCCAGAGCTTTTGGCTTCTTGGTGACCTCTCTCTAGCTGTGGACACAAACAAAAACAGGTTAAAAGCCTGGTGTGATCAGGAGAGTGAGGGAGAAATGGCCGGGTGAGGCAAACAGCCCAGCAACCGGTCAGAGTGAAGCAGCTCAGAAGGCTGGAAGTGACAGGCTGCATACAGGGTTTCTTTGCATAGGGTGGAGAGTGATACAACTGGGAGAACCTAGAGGAGAGCTTGGTAACAATGTAAGACAAAACAAAAAGCCAAGCAAAGAAATTGGCAAATTAAAACGGATCTGGCACAGCTAGACAGACTTAGTTCCAGAGATAACAAGTTTTATAGTAAGCTGGTCATAGTGGCTCACACCTGTAATCTCAGTGCTCCAGAGTCTGAGGCAGGAGGATTGTTGCAAGTCTGAGAGCAGCCTAGGCTACAAAGTGAGCTCAAGACCAGCCTGAACTGCATAGTGAGACCTTGTCTCAAAAAGACCAAAAAAAAAAAAAAAGAAATGCAAGTTTTATAAGAAAAATAAACTGGTTATGGTAGCACATGCCTATAATCCCAGCGTTTCCAGGAGGCTGAGGTAGGGTTGCAAGTTTGAATCCAGCCTGGACAACTTAGCTAAATCCTGTCTCAAAACAAAAATGTAAAAAGGGCTGTGGATGGATGTAGTTCAGTGAGAAGGCGCTGGGTTCAGTCCCTAGTACTGAAAAAAATAAAAGAGAAAGGAAAGGGGGGGGGGGAGAGAAAGAGAGAGACGGAGAGAGAATAACCACTGCGTACTTCATTGCCTCATGGTGCAGCTGATAATAGTGTTGATGATGTCATAATGCTGATTAATGATCTAATCAAAATTACAGGATAAACCTACTGGGCTTTTGAAAAATCAAGAAGTAGGGAGAGCAGCACAGTACTCAGATATATAGAGGAGAGGAGGTAGGAAAATGTCGTTGCTGGGAAATGACAGTTTTGCTCGGAAATGACAACAAGCTTTGTAGAATTATGATTTCCTGAATTTAAGAAGCACTTCTGTGTTACTTTACAATAGGCTTTGTTCTAAATGCTTTACAAGTATCCAGCCAGCTAAATCCTTATAGCAACCTATGCCATTCCTACTATTATCATCTCCATTCAGCAAATGAAAGTAAAACTGAGAGGGAGAGAAGTTGGTAACTGTTCGAAGTCCCAAACTAGTAGGTTGTGTTGGAGATGGGACTAAAACTCAGGTGGTCTCACCCTGCAGCTGGCTCTCTGCTCAGCTCCTGAAGGATGAATATGTGTCACTTCAATTAAACATGAAGAAAAAACAAACCATGAAATTTTCTTTAAAAAATCAGCGTACCGTTTTCAAACTAACTTCAGAAGTATAAAGAGGCAAAGCTCTAAAATATGCTACTTTTTCTCTAGGTAGCAAACAGAAGGAGAATGCCAAGCACCCACTAGCTAAGCTAATTTCCTTGCCAAGAGTTCACTCAGTCTCTCCCATGTGCCAGCTGCAGAAGCAGGTGCTGGGGATCCCTTGCTTACTAGGAGCAGAACCCTGAATTTGGGAGACTCACAGTACTGAGAGGGACACAGACCCTGCCATGACTGTAGCCAGATCTGTTCAGCGGGAAAGCACAGAGACTCCCCTCGGGCGGTCTGGGGAGACTTCCTGGAGGAGGTGAGGCCCAAGCTGGGCCTCAGGGACTGGGCCCAGCTTGGGCATGGCACAATGAGATGAGATGGCAAAATAGCTACAGTGAAGGAAGAGGAAGGAGCAAAGGATCTTTGCTAAAATGAACTGGATTGGTTAGGCCTCCTTCTTTGCCACTCTGAGATAAGTGTCCAAAAGAATAGTATGTATGAACTCCTGTTACTCTGGGGATTCCATAGTCTGATCTAGATTCGTCTTCAACTTGTGGTTATCCTCCTGCCTCTGCCTTCCAAGTGCTGGGATTACAGGCATGCATCACCACACCCAGTGATTTCTTAATCTATTATGTGTTGTTGGATTTTAGATACTGAATGTTGAAGACATGCTAATAATTTGCGTTTTATGTTAGTCAGTATTCCTTTATTTGGGTGCCCTAACCCTAACCCTAACCCTAACCCTAACCCTAACCCTAACCCTAACCCTAGCCCTAAAAATATTTACAGGTGTGCAGAGAGGCCAGGGTGATCCAGGGTCTGGCCTGGGAGGAAAACAGGAAGATTCCTCTCTTAAGGAACGGAATGGACCCAAGAAAAGGTCTCTTGGTGAGCTGGCTGGCCTGGTTCCCTGTCACCAAAGAAGCAAGGCTCTTCAGCTGAGCAGCCCAGGCCCCTAGATCTGGCCTCACCACAGGCTTCTGGAGCTTTACCCTGAAATGCAGAGACACCCGCGATGAGCAGTAATTGAGAGAAAACCGGAAAGATGGACGAAGAGATCCAAGACAGCGAAGCCAGCCCTCTGTCTTACAGGCACAGCAAACCTAGCAGGGAATCAACAGCTAAAAAGGGGCCAGCCTTCGAAACTATGAACTAAAGATAACGCATCAGGAGATGGGAGGCCAGGGAGTCAACTCAGCCTCCCTAGACCATGCAGGCACTGCACACACCACGAAGCCAGAGGCAAAACCCCCCAGAGCATTAAAGTCCAACCCACTGAGGCAGAGAGGAGTGATCTTTGCTCCAAAACCCAATTAGGGACTTTCTCAGATGGTAAGGAACAAACTCTAGGTGGCAAGGGACAAATATATGTATTGCACAGTCACTAAAGTAAGCAAAATCACACCCAAAATGGAGACTCCAGAAGGTAAGGAGACACGCGTGGTGCAGAAGGGCACATGCGCAAGTAGAACTTGACCTCTGCCTGCGATGACATCAGAGGCCAAGTACCTGCCTATGCCACAGATGCCATGGATACTGGATGCCTGTCCTTTGTTCAAAGTCAGCCTACATTTGTATTCCAGACTGCTTTCTCCCCTTATACCGGAGCGTAAGAGTTAAAAGTCTTACACTCCATTGTGCTTCTGTCTGATTCTTCTGATACCCAGCCCAAGAACCCACAGAGTTGGTAACAGTTCTAAGCAGGCAAACAAAACACAGAAAAATGTTCTTCAAGGAGACAGAATCAACACGGAGTGAGGAGAAACTTTGTTGAAGAATGAATATCCTCAATAAGAGATGAAAATTTTGTATCCACAGAAAGTAAGAGGATGCTATGAAAAAGGAAAACCCAAAATATAAGAGAGAACTCAAACTAGAAAAATAACATTATAGGACAGTTTTTAAAAGTAAGAGTTGGAAGACAAAATGCAGGAACCTTTTAGAAAGGATGACAGAATAGGGGCTAGGGGCACAGCACTGTGTCCAGGCTCCAGCTTAGCCCTGGGTCTTCTGCTGTTCCTGCCATAGTATGGGTCCCCTGCCTGGTCACAGCCTAGGACAAGGAGCCAGTGGCCAACAACACATACTCATATTGCAGGCTCTGTCCCAGAGGAGTGGCCGTGGCAGGCCAAGTGTAGGACACACAGAGCTTCCATGTCCCAGGGGCCTTCTCTTCTGTGAGTACCAGAGGGAACACTCCCTGTGCACAGGCCTGATACTGGCTAGGGATGTAGCTCAGTGGTGCTATGTCAGTACTCAATTCCAGTACCATAAGAGTAAAAAACCAAGCCCAACCAAATACTCCTCCACACACAACATACCAAGACTTATGGAGTACAGAGAAGACAGTGTGCAGAGGAAAATTTATAGCTGTAAATGCCTATGTTTTGTTAAGAAGAAAAGTCTCAAATTGATAGTTTCACTTCATGACTTCAGGACCTAAGAAAAAATGGTAAACAAAACCCAAAGCCAGCAGAAGTAAGAAGCTGATAAAATATGAGAACAAACATGATGAAATAGAAAATAGAAAAAAAAGCATCAATGCAACAAAATGTTAGTTATTTGAAGATATTAACAAAATTACACCTCTAGTTCAACTTACTAATGAAGGGGAGAAGGAAAGAAGAAAATTCAGAAATAAAAATAGAAACATTACTACTGACCTTACAAGAATTAAAAGAAGAAAATATAAAGAGATATAAAAGAATATAAGCAATAACAGGGCCAGGGCTATAGCTCAGTGACACATTGCCTGCCTGGCAAGCTCAAGGTCCTGAGTTCAATTCCTGGTACAAAAAAAAAAAAAAGCAATAACAAATTAAATAACTGACCTGAAATGAGAAAGTTCCTAGAAACATAAACTTACCAAAACTGGCTCAAGAAAAAATATTCTACAGACTTATTCCCCCTTTTTTTTTTTTTTTCCGGGACCGGGGATCGAACTCAGGGCCCTAGTGCTCAGCGGCAAGCACTTAGCCCACTGAGCTGTACCTCCAGCCCTCTACAGACTTATTATAAGAAGATTGAATTCATAATAAAATACTTCCCAACAAAGAAAAGTTCAGGACTACATAACTTCACTGGTGAATTCTACCACCAAAAGAGGAATTAATATCCATTCTCCACCTCTTCCACAATATTGATGATACAGAAGTGAGTCTTTCCATGAGGCCAGCATGGTTGCAGACAACAAAATATGGAAAATGAAGGAAAGAAAGTTACCAAAGATACACTAAAAGAAAATTTCTCAGAATTAAAGGACACTACCTTCCTCACTGAGAGGGTGCTCTGCTACTCCAGTGAAACATATCAATAAAAAGATTCCCACAGAGCCACATCATTGTGAAACTCGAGCATGTTAGGGACAAGGCGAATATTCTGAAAGTTCCCATGTGGTGTGGAGAGAGGTGACACCAAATCAGAACTTAGGAATCAAGCTGGCATCTGACCTCTTAACAGCAGAGGTTGGAAGTAGTAAAACAATTCCAAAATGTGTGCCAAGTAGACTTCTGTTTTAGAATTTTATTCCCAGCAAAACGTTTGCCAGATACTAATTAGGAAATCCATGCATATTTGGCATGCAAAGCCTTTGGAAAACTTCCCATAAACCTTTTCTTCAGGAGCTACTGGATGTGCTCCAGCAACATGAGGGAGTAAAATAAATAGCAAGACATGTACCTGGGAAACTGGGTCTCCAGCCGTGTGAAGTGGATAGCCAAAGTCACAGGGTAATGAGGAAAGAAGTCCCATGAGGATAGCTGCGAGCCCACCCACAGCACACCAGTCCAGACTGGAGGGGGGCAAGAGCAGGCCTGTGAAGGACCATGCCATGCCAACGAAGAAGAAACACATAGAACCTATGGTACATTTGAGAACACTGAAAATAATGCTGCCTAGTTTTCTGGTAGCTCTTGGCAACCTGTAAAGAATTACGAACATGTAATGTCTCAAAAAAAAAAATACATATGTAAGACTGTTATTTAGAGTAACAGAGACAAATTTAAAAAAAACAAAACAGCCAAAAGAAGCCAAAGTTGTAACTTCCTTGGACTAGCAGTGGGGCAGGAGTTGCTACTGAGTATCAGAAACAGAATGGTATTATCTGATTTTTAGAAACTACTTACATGTACTTATTTGATAATAAAATGCTGCTCTGACGGTCACACCTATCAAAACTCTTACAAAACTCTGGGCCCCCGTTATGGTTGATACATTGTGTCAACTTGGGGAATCTAGCGGTTTAGCTGAGTGACTCAGGAGGAAGCTGGGGTGCTTATTTTGTAAACATCCTGAGCCTGTGGAACAGGAGGGAATGGAGATCGTGTGAGAGCTACACGCCCCCTGGGTGGGGGTAGGTTGTTTACAATGTAAGGGAAGAGAAGAGGCTGCTTGCAGCTTTTCGTCCTTTTTTGCTCTTTGTTTTGCTGTGCTCTGCTGCCATGAACATTTGCCCTCTGCCATGTGCCACTCTGCCTCTCAGCCAGCCAAGTATGAACTGAAACCTCCGCAAACTGTAAGCTAAATAAACCTTTCCTTCCTTCAATTTGGGTGTTGGGTATTTTGTCTCAGCAACAAGAGAAAAGTAACCAAGACAGACCCAGAGAGTGCTGCCCCTCTGGCTCCTTCCCAGCCCTCAGTCAGCCAGGCCCAGTGACTGAGCTCATACTGTTGCCTTCAGCTGCAGCCACCTGGAAAACCGGCCTATGTGTGCCCCCCCTTGACTAACAACAGAGGACACACACTTCCCTCTATGCCCTCTGGAAGTCTTTGGGGGTGTATGCAGCTTTGCCACTGGTTACCTCTGCATATTTGTATTTCTTTCTTCTAGACATGGGCCATTGAGGACAAGGGCTTTCGCTTATTTATCTCTTTGTGGGTTTTTGGTTTTGTTTTGTTTGAGACAGGGTCTCACTATGTAGTTTAGGCTGGCTCTGAACTCACTGTATAGCCCAGGCTGGACTATGCAGCCCAGGCTGGCCTCGAACTTGTGTTGATCTTCCTGCCTCAGCCTCCCAAGTGCTGGGATCACAGGTGTGCACCACCATGCCTGGTTGTTTATCTCTTTGTATCCTCAGGGCTTCAGTGAAGGCTTTTCTTTTTTTTTTTCTATTATGTTTTTTTTTTATTTTAAAGATAAAAGAATGGAGACATACGAACCAGAACAAGCCATAAACAACATCAGAAATACAAAATTATACAGAACATAGCAGAGAATTGGCACTGGATGCTGTATTACATAATGTCATCTTCACACTAGTTAACACACAAACATTAAAGGAAATACCAAATTATAGAGAAGATAGTAGGGAATCAGCACTGGATGCTGCATAACATAAAGTTATCCTCACTTCTGTTAATACAAAAACGATTGAGGAAATACAAATTATAGAGAACATAGAAGGGAATTAGCTCTGGATGCTGTCCTACATGTTACCATCACGTGTTACTCAGGTACACAGATGTTGGCCCATTTGACCATTCAATTTTCTCCTCCCTCATCTCCGTTGCCCCACCACTGAAATCAGTCATCTTCCCTGTGATAATAACTGTATTCCTGGGTTTATCGATACCCCTGAACTCTTGCCTTGGGAACAGATATAGCTACCTCAGACTATACTATACTATACCATACATGGGTGTATACAAACTGCCATGGTTGGAGGTGGAAAAGCACCTGTGCTCACAGCAGACCACCTGGCTCCTCCCCGTCGCCGTGCTATGGGTGGGGGCAGGTCCAGTCCATGGGGCGCCCTCAGGGAGGCCCTCAGTGGAGCAGCCGCGGGGCCCACAGTGGAGCAGCCGTGGGGCCCTCAGCGGAGCAGCCGCGGGGCCCACAGCAGAGCAGCCGCGGGGCACGTGCCCCCATCAGGGTGCCCTCGGTGACCCGTTCGGCTCTGTCCTGTTGCCTCGATGCCAGAGGCCCTTTCTTCTCCTCCTCCCTCCTCCTGATGTCCAGTATTACCATTCCTCACCCCTTGAGGCTGGGCATTGGACAAACTTATGATGCTTGGTATAAGAGCTTGAAATCTCCCCAGCCCATTCTCACTGTGTTAGTTCAGGGTATGAAATGAGTTTAAAGATTAGTTCTAGAATCGAATTGGAGGATTTTCTTGGGTCTGTTGTACAGAGTATGTTGTTGTTTTTCAGACTCCAGGTCTGCTGCTTTTCATCCAACCTGTTGCTATGGGTTCATGCAAGGTTCATATGTGCAAGCTGTAAGGAGACCCTCTTGGTGCTCACATTAATAGTTTGGGGTGAGTCCTGAAGACCATGGATTTGTACCTTTGTTGCCAGGAACAGGTGGTGCTTGCTCAAGCCACCGAGACTCAAGGTGCTCCCAGAGAGAGTTCAGGGTGGGAGCTGAGTTCCAGCAACCCAGCTCATGCTTCCTGCCTGATGTTGGAGTGAGAAGGGCATGGAGCCACGCGATCCACCTCCATTTGCATCTCCCTGCCGTTGCGGTGCTGGAGCCCCCATCCACTCCTCAGCTGGATCCGTGGGAGCCACTGTGGCTCACCGCTGAGGTTTCCCGCTGCTCTCCACCGGTAGCCGCTCATCCAGCAGAGAGGCAGGGGGCCACCGCCTCAAGGCAGGTGCAGAGCAGGGCATGGTGGGCTGTGTACTAGTTGCATTGATTCTTTCCAGGCACTGATTAGGAAGGTTTCTGCAGGGTGGGGACTCTGCCCCAGTGGCTGTCGCAACCTCTCATTCTCACGCTGGGTTCGACAACTGCTCCCGACCACCATTGCCTCCTTTCCTGGCTGCGGCCTCCTCTCTCCAGCCCTGGACCAGCTCTCAGAACTCCGCTCTCCCCTGGCTGAGTCGGGAGGCTTCCGTGAGTGTGGGCCTCCGAAGGTGAAGCTGCGAATGCAGGAACGAGGGCGCGGGCCATGGGTGTGCTTGGAGCGATGACTTCCTCCTTCTCCTCTCCCCTCTACTGCACCAGGGGGATCTCGGATCTTTTCCTCCAGCAGAGGTTTTGCTTGGTCTTTCCAAGGGCTTCAATTCCCATTTCAGATCCCTCCTGAGTTCAGGATACCCACCTCTTTCCCTTCTGTCCTTCACATGTTGCTATATTCCTATATTCTTTTGTCTGAGTGGCACTCCTCCGGAAGGCTCTCTCCGCTGCCTACCCAGTTGCCATCTTGAAGTCCTCTCGTAAAATTTATTTAGTTATTTGTTACTTTCTAATGAATTGACCATTACATTTCTAGAGTTCTGAAATGGCCAACAGACCATAGAAAGATACCACTTTAGGCTCCTGCTTGAAACCAACAGCTACAGAAAACTGGTGGCCTTGCTGGTTTCTATTATTTTTTTATTTTTTATTTTTTAAAATTTTATTTTAGAGACAAAAGAATGGAGACATATGAACCAGAATAAGCCATAAACAATACAGAAAATACAAAATTATACAGAATATAGTAGGGAATTAGCACTGGATGTTGTATCACATAGTTATCTTCACATTAGTTAACACAAAAACATTAAAGGAAATACCAAATTATAGAGAAGATAGTAGGGAATTTGCACTGGATGCTGTATAATATAAAGTTATCTTCACTTCTGTTAACACAAAAATGACTGAGGAAATACAGAATTATAGAGAACATAGAAGGGAATTAGCTCTGGATGCTGTCCTACATAATGTTACCTTCACCTTTGCTACTCAGTTACACAGATGATGGCCCTTTTGATCATTCAATTTTTCTCCTCCCTCATCTCCGTTGCCCTACCACTCAATCAGTCATCTTCCCTGTGATAATAACTGTACTCCTGGG